>JAJOZX010004709.1:105000-195000 GCA_023014485.1 Bathynomus jamesi | reverse complement strand
CAATGGCAGACCAGTCTACTTAACACTCTTGAGGAAAGGATAGTGATGAGCACATGGGCTCATGAAAGGTCACATACTGGCAAAACGATTCATGATATCCAGAATGCTCCATCAACGACAGACCACGGTCGGGAAGACCAACAACGCGAGCAGAACAATGTGAAGGTGTGATTGCATCGGTGGCTCGTTCACCGAAAAGAAATCACTTCGGGAACGATCACAAGAACTTGCGGTCCTCATGTCCACAATGAGAGGTCACATGACAAAAGATCTCGGCACGAAACCATACCGCCCGTCATTTGTAATGAAGGAAGCGATACAGACATGCAGAAACGCAATTAGTAACTGTAATTAGTAACTGTATTTATTGTAATTAAAGTAATTGTTGCTAGTGACTTGTTTCTTAAATTACACCTACCACATATAAATACAATTAATCACACAAAAATAAAATTGGTATTACAATATGTACATTTTGTAGGGGGTGACGGGACTCTTCGAACACCTTGTATATTAAAGCCGTTCTTTCGCCACTTCATACAATATCACGAGTTGTTAGAAAATTTTAAACAAAAGGAAATGTAAGCAATCAATATAAGGGTAATAGTGGTGGGCAACAGTTCACAAGAACTGTGCAACACGTAAATTTGGTTCATGAAATTATTGCTTGCAGTCCGAAGTCATTTCGACGTTTGTCAGGACAAGTAGGTATTTCACGAACATCTGTGCATCTTATACTTCGTACCGAACTAAACCGGTTTTACTAGAAAATTCATTCGCAAGCTTCAGTAACTAATGTTCAAAAATAAAAACGAATGGAATTCGCAACATGGATGTTAGTAAAGCTAGAAAGAAGATCCTAAGTTTCTGAAACACTTCCCTTCACTGACGATTGTTATGTACATCTGTCTCGGGAGATTAATAAGTAAAATTTTCGTTACTGGAGAAGTCTTGCTGACGTTCCAGTAGAGCTTTCAACAGTATTGCTAAACTCAACATTTGGGTCGCTGTTGAGTGGTATGGTGTAGTGGGTCCCTACTTCTTTGAAATAAAACTGAAATGTAGTAACGGTAACGCTAAATTCATATCGTCAGCTGCTACAGATTTCTACTTACACAACTAGTTATCATAGTCTGTCCTAAAAAAATAACTGCATCACTCCAGATCCACAGTGGTTTAGCAGGATGGAGCACTTCCACACACTGCTTGTGAAACTCGCAACTTTTTGAGGAAGCATTTTCCGGGCGACTAATCATCCTTAATAAGCCAATGGAGTGGGCCCATACTTATCTGACTCACACACACCCCTAACTTTTTGGTGTGGGGCTATATAAAGAGAGTATGTATTCTACCAAGCCTAAGACACTTGAAGACCCAAAGACTAAGTCTATAAAGTAATCAACAACATCCAGCTGACCTAGTTCCTAAATTATGTCAAACATTTGTAAGGTTAAGTATTGTGTAAGAAAAAAACGTCGATTACATTGAAATGTTATTTAATTAAGGTTAATAAACCTCTTATGTTTTACGTACCTATTGCGTTTGTCTTTGTGTCTAGATTCCATTTTTGTAGCTTAGAATATTTATTTAGAAATAGGGATAGTTTTGTGGGACCTGGTGTATATATTATATATATATATATATATGATAAAAATTAGAAAAGGCGTTTGTTTGCCCTTTTTTCTCAATTAATTGCAGTTTCATTATCTTGCCTCATGGGTACTGGGGACTGGGTAGAGTACGTACTGGGTAGTTGGCTAGTTTGCTAATATTGATATTAGACATTTCCACATACGTGTAATATATGTTACCTAAAATTAGGTTAGGTTAGGTTAGGTAACATATGTTACCCGTATCAACATTAGGCAGTTAGGCAATAGCTTGCATAATGTCAACATTAGGCAACTACCCACATTACCCATAACATATACTGTATATGTTAGAGTAAGAGTGTGAAAGTACGCGAATTTATTGAAAATTTCAGGGACTTCATGAAATCACTACTTTCACAAGCTTAATCCAATCTCTCTCTCTCTCTCTCTCTCTCTCTCTCTCTCTCTCTCTATATATATATATATATATATATATATATATATATATATATATTATATATATATATATTAACCCATTGCATTCCTGCTGTAAATATAAAAGCTCGTATCGAAAACCTATAATTCATGAAATTGAGTGATGTGTTTGTAATTTTCCCCATGAGTATTTTCAGAGCCTGACGGACAACCATTACGAGATCATTAATTAGAAAGAGCAAAAACACTCGCCCGAATTCAATGTCGACGCTTTTTCTCATTTTTACGATGATAACATTTCCCATTTTAACACTGTTTTCAGGAATTCCTGACAGTAAATATATCCAGTGTTTTTTTTTTCTGTCGGAACACACCGGTACCTTGGAATGAATTGACAGCAAAAATAAACCAAACTTAACGATTTCATCTTTCATTTACAACTCTGCTCGGGTTTTACCAGTTTTAATTGTTCAATTGCTATAACCGCCACCCTACGTTCATATATATTATATATATATATATATATATATATATATATATATATATATATATCTGTCATGGGGAATGACATCTGGAATCCATGCCGGTCCCAAGCCCGATAAAAGAGGAGGGTTGCCACGACAGGTTAGTAAGCCGGTGATGTAAAAACCTTATTGCTCAGAAACTCAAGAACCAGCCTCGGAACCAGGATTGATAAACAGATCACGGACAAGAAAACGAAACGGGACACGAAAAATGGACACACTCAGGATTAGATGCGGAACGATTAACATAGCAACTTATAGGAGAAAAGAAGATGAAATTTTGGACATTATGAGAGAAAGGAAAATCGACATCTTGGGAATGGCAGAAACAAGGCATATGGGTGGAGAACTGGGAAGGGACTTGGGGATAGATATGTGCTCATGTACAGAGGAGTGGAGGATGTACGGAGTGGCAATGATTATTGGACCGAGATTGTCCCCAAGCATACAGACTGTAGAATTAATAAGCGAAAGACTAATGAAATGTAAGTTGAGAATTAGGAATAAAACATATATTCTCTACCAGGTTTATGCGCCACAACAGGGCAACAACAACAGGGGCATAGTGAAGAGAAAAAGACCAACTTCATAGAACTATTAGATGAAAATTATGAAGTGGGAGGAGAGGAGGTGGGACTGCTTATGGGAGATTTCAGTGTAGAGTGGGAATGAGAGGGAGGGAGGGAGTAGGTAATTGGACCTTTCGGAGAACAGAACCGAAATGCAGAGGGAGAGAAACTAACAGATTTCTGCGTAAGGAACGAACTAAATATCATGAACTGATTTTTCAAACACCAGAATACCCATAAGTTTACGAGATACAGGTGGAACCAAGTGACAGGAAACTTTGACCAAAATTCCATCATAGATTACTTTATATGCTCCGATAAGAAAATTGTTGGAAACGTCAAGGTGATACCTGGGGTTACGTTAGACTCCGACCACAGATTACTGATAGCAGATTTGAAAATGCAGAAAATAGTAGCAACAGAAGAGGAGAAGAGGAAGGTAATTAAGACAAAGACACTGCAGGATGAGAACATTAGAGTCAGATTCAGAGAGGAACTTGAAAGAAATATAGCTGAGATGGAGGAAAACAATGAATGGGAAACCGTGAGAGATTGTGTTAAGAGGGTTGCGGAGGAGATTTTGGGAACTGAGTGGGTGGGGGGAGGAAGAAAAAGACATACACCATAGTGGACAGATATAGTGAGAGGCGCAGTAAAACAGAAAACTATAAAACATAAGAAGTGGGTGAGGCAACGTACACAGGAATCAAGACGGGAATATGTGCAAGCAAGAAATGAAGCTGAGAGGGAAAAGAAAAGGGCAAAACAAATGGCAATGAGAGAATTGGGAGAAAAGTTGAGAGAGGATGAGAAAGGAAACAAAAAACTGATTTATACCTTTGAAAAATCTTATAGGAAGGAAAAGAAAAAGTATACAGTATTAAAAATGAAGCGGGAATGTGATAGTGGAACCTGGAGCAATTAATAGACGATGGTGGACAGATTATTTTAAAGATCTATTGAATGGAAATCCAGAAGAAGTGGAGGAAGCGGATGGAATATACCAGGAATTAGCAGAACAGGTAATTATTATCAGAGAAGAAATGGAAGAGGCTGTTAATAAAATGAAGAATGGAAAGTCAACGGGAGTGGATGAGTTTCCGATTGAACTTATAAAGGAGGGAGGCGAAGCCATGAAAGAAAAAATTCAAATCCTGTTGAATAAATATTAGAGAGAAGGTCAAGTCCCCGGTGATTGGGGAAAAACAATCATCGTTCCAATATATAAAGAAAAGGGTGACTCAGGTAGATGTGAGAATTATAGGGGAATATCGCTTATTAATCATATAACAAAACTTTCTGAAAGAATATGATAATAAAATCCCACTCTAATATTTTGACCTTCACGTAGAAAAGTGAAGGTTTTGCATTTTTTACGAAAGAATAATAGAAAAAAGAGCAAGGCAAATAATTGAAGCAAGGTTGGGAGAGGAACAGCATGGTTATCGAAAAGATAGAAGTACGGTAGATCTTTTTTGGCCTCAGTTCTGTTATAGAAAAGGCATGGGAATTTAATACTAACATCTATGTAATATTCATAGATCTTAAAAAAGCATTCGATACAGTGCCCAGAGGAAGAATGTGGAGATGTTTGGAGGAGATTTATGGGGTAAGGGGGACACTTCTTAGGGCTTTGAAAAGTTTGCATCAAGTTAGCGAATGCAAAGTAAAGACCGGACACAAAAATGATGAGTGGTTTGAAGTTAGAACAGGGGTGAAGCAGGGCAGTGTAATAATATCACCACTCCTGTTTATAGCCTACATGGACACAGTCATTGCAAGTTTCAAGCGACGTCATGAAATGAATAATAATAATAATGGAATAATGGCATATGCGGATGACATAGCATTCTGGATGACAGAGAGAGAAGATATAGAACAAGCTTTAATTGATTGGAATGAATGTTTGAAGGAGGGGGGTATGGAAATGAATGTAGAAAAGACAGAAATATTAAATGTATGTCGAAGGGAAGAAGGAGAATTTGGAGTTCAAATAGGAGATAAGGAAATAAGAAATGTTGAAAATTTTAAATATTTAGGGAGTATGTTTACTAAAGAAAGTGGTAGTATGCAAGAAATAACTGAAAGAATTGCAAAATTTAGTAAAAATGTCGGAATGTTATACCCGCTACTGAGAGATGAACATATGCCCCTTGGGACTAAGAAAATAATCTTCGAAACAGTTTTAACACCAATACTGATTTATGGGTCGGAACACTGGGAAATGCGCATGGCGGATCGAAGTAGAATTCAGGCGGTAGAAATGAGACCGCTGAGGACTATTCTGAGAAAGACGCGAAGAGATAGGATAAGAAATGAAGAAATAAGAGCCAATGTGGGAGTAACGCCGATTTTGAGAAAAATCGACGCTGCCAAATTGAGATGGTTGGGCCACTTGGAGAGAATGGAGGAGGGGAGAACTGCGAGGAGGTGCTGGTAGTGGAGACCAGGGAATGGCAGAAGACCGCGGGGGAGACCAAGATGGAGGGACGAAGTGGAAGACAGGGCGGAGTGGCGAAGGAGGCTGGCTCCACTGACAGGCTAACTAGCCTACCTGGGAGCTGAAGTATATATATATATATATATACTTATATATATATATATATATACTGTATAATGTGCATATATACCCAAAAATTTTAGCTTGTAGCGTTACTGAATCCTGATTAAACACAGAGAGTAGAGATTTTCACGGAGCATATCATATCCCTAGTTATAAGATGTTTAACGATGATAGAATAGAAAGAAGAGGTGGTGGTACAGTACTATACGTTCGGTCACACTTAAAAGCCATAATTAAAAACATTGCAGAAATTGATAATACAAATGCGACGTTCGTTGAAATTAAAGACAACACACTGAAGAAATTAATTATAGGTTTAGTATATAGGCCTCCCTCTCAGACTGTCGATTGTAAAAATAGACTTCAGGAACTAATTTTTGATGTAAGTAGCGAACATGATGCGATAATTATGGGAGATATTAATTTACCTTGTAACGATTGGTGTGGTCCTTTACAGTCTAATTCCGGTCGTCAGCTGTACGAGGGTTTGCTCGAAAGCTCCCTTTTTCAAATGGTCAAGGAACCCACAAAATAACGCAATATTCCAGATTTAGTTTTAAGTACAGACCTAGACTAAATGGAGGATAATATCTCTGTAGGAGACTACTTCTCTACCAGTGATCTTAGGCAAATAACATTTGAAATTAAAATTAATGTTCATAATTTGGAGAGTCTTGAATACTTTTTGGATATTAAAAGAGCTAAATTTCGTGGCATGAAACCTGCAACTTTCGACTCCTAATTGCGATGAGGCTCCATCGCGCGATTATATTAATGGCACATAGACTTCTTTTTTAATTATTCTAAACGTTTAGAATCAAGTAATATCCCACTAATTAAAAGGAGACTAGCGAAGTCTCTTAAAAAGTAAATGGTGGAATGTTGAAATTAAAAGCAGTTTAACGTGAAAAAGGAACGCGTATTTCAAATTTAAAGAAACACATAATTTGCCCGATGAAATTACTCGCCAACTATTGAGAAAGCGAAGCAAAAACTTATTAGAAAGAGTAAGCGCATCTATGAACTACAGGAATAAAATCAAACAGGAATAAAAAAGTTGCTTCGCAGACTATTGGTCCACTCATGGGCGAAAACAACGAACAAATTTACGGTGACTTACAAATGAGTGAAGTTTTAAATAAATTCTTCTCTTCCTTGTTTACTGACGAAAATATGAACAAAATTCCCATTCCCGTAATTATGTTCAGTGATGATTATTTAACGCTTCACGATTTTGCCATTAGTGAAACTGAAGTACTCTCCGCCATAGGTAAAATTAATTCTAATAAAACTCCAGGTCCAAATAGGGTACTCAAAAAAAATGAACTGCGCAATAGTCTCTCGTCTCACATATTTAATAATACTACTAATAATAATAATAATAATAATAATAATAATAATAATAATAAATCATTAGAGTCTGGAGAAGTTCCGTTCGATTGGAAACGTGCAAACATCACGCCAATATTTAAAAAAGGGGACAAATCGCTTCCGGAAAATTATCGTCTCATTAGTCTGGGCTGAGTATTTGGTAAGCTTATGGAGAAGATCGTTCGAGATAAAATAGTTAATCACAAAGAAATTAATAAATTAATCAAAGATTCTCAATACGGCTTTCGACGTAATCGTTCTTGTCTTGCTAATCTGCGCGATTTCTTTAATGATATTGTAAAAAATATACCACGAGAGTAAAATTAGTATATATATATTTCGATTATCAAGAGGCATTTCATGAAGTGCCACATAAAAGATTATTAACTAAACTTCATTCTCACGGAATTAATGGTAATGTTTACAAATGGATTAAAAATTGGCTGAGTGAACGTAAACAAAAAGTGGTCATTAATGGCAAAGCGTCTAATTGGAAAAGTGTAACTAGCGGCGTGCCTCAAGGATCAGTTTTGGGACCAGTTCTATTTATTATTTATATCAATGACAGTGACATAGGAATTAACAGTATAGTTTCAAAATTTGAGGATGATGACAAACTACGAGGACGAACAAAATGAGCGGCAGAACGTTTGTAGATTCAATAAGATATTAATAAATTACTCGCGTTGCCGGAAATCTGGCAAATGAACTTTAATATAGATGAATGTGAAACGTTGCATATCGGTAGAAACAATGTTAAAGAAAAGTATTTTATGCGCGACAATACACTAACGAGTATTACGGAAGAGAAAGATTTAGGTATTATTGTTGCCGACACTTTTAAACCGAGTGAGCAATGTATCGCAGGGGGTCAGAAAAGCAAATAAAACCTTGAGATTTATTGGTAGATCATTTGAATTTAAGTCGGAGAAAACAGTACTAACATTATATAATTCCTTAGTATGACCCCACCTGGAATACTGCGTTCAATTCTGATTCCCATATTTACGAGAGAACATAGACAGAATGGAGAGGGTGCAGAGACGGTTGCAGCGACGGCTATTGATGATTTCTAAACTTAGAAACAAATCATACGCGCCGGTTTAGAAATGTTAAATTTATTCTCACTCGTGAAAAGGCGAATTCGAGGAGATTAATCCAAGTGTTTAAAATGATTAAAGATTTTGATAATGTCGACGCCAAAAAATACAGGGTGTACATAAAGTCAGGATCTATATTTGTGAAGCACTTGGAAATTATATGGAATTCAATCATAAAATGATAAAGTGGTAACATTTATTAAATAATTAAGAGTAGGATTCGACGTGACGCCCATCAGTATCCCTGCACAGCTCAAATCGTTCCGCAGCATTTCTAAACACATTCTGGAGCATTTGCGGGGTTATGTTATCTGCAGCAGTTCGTATACGTGTACGTAAGTTTTCAAGACTCGTAATCTTCGTCTGATAGACGTGCAATTTGATAAAGCCCCATGCAAAGAAATCTAAAGGGGTTAAATCTGGTGATCTCGCTGGCCAAGGTCTGTTGCTTCCGCGTCCGATCCAGCGATTTGGAAAACGTCCATTTAGATAATCCTGAACAATTTTGGCATAGTGACAAGGAGCACCATCATGTTGATAGACGACGGGGATAGGATTGTTAGTACCGTCGTCTATCAACATGATGGTGCTCCTTGTCACTATGCCAAAATTGTTCAGGATTATCTAAATGGACGTTTTCCAAATCGCTGGATCGGACGCGGAAGCAACAGACCTTGGCCAGCGAGATCACCAGATTTAACCCCTTTAGATTTCTTTGCATGGGGCTTTATCAAATCGACGTCTATCAGACGAAGATTACGAGTCTTGAAAACTTACGTACACGTATACGAACTGCTGCAGATAACATAACCCCGCAAATGCTCCAGAATGTGTTTAGAAATGCTGCGGAACGATTTGAGCTGTGCAGGGATACTGATGGGCGTCACGTCGAATCCTACTCTTAATTATTTAATAAATGTTACCACTTTATCATTTTATGATTGAATTCCATATAATTTCCAAGTGCTTCACAAAAATAGATCCTGACTTTATGTACACCCTGTATTTCACCTTCATAAATTCAGACAGAACTCGCGGTAATGGCCTCAAATTAGCAGGTAAACATTTTAATTTTAATAAAGCTAAACATTTTTTTTTCAATCTTAGAGTTAATTTGTGAAGTGGATTACCAGCCAGCGTTGTTCAAAGTAATTCGATGGAATACTTTAAAAAGAGACCTCACTTGCCTTTAAATTTTCTTATATCTTTTAACCTTCCTTTTTAAACAATTTCGTAGGGACCAGCCGGTCTGTTACTGTTTGGTGTCCTTTGTATTCCTTTATATATATATACTTTTCCTTTCCTTTCAACCTTTCAAATGTTCCGTGTGATGATTCCTCATTTCACGAAGGTCAAGCTTGTCGCCCCTCATCTCGAGTTGGCCTGGTAAAGTAGTGAGTTAGTTTCTTGTACTCTCCACCTCACATAGCCAGGTACGGCCGGCTCATCGGGGATTGTTCTGAGTCAAGCGTCTAATCTTCTTTTGAAGATGTCCACCGCAACACCACTCGTGTTCTTTAGTTCTTTGGGCAGCTGATTAAACAGTCTTGGTCCTCTCACAACAAAACTATTCTCTTTCAGGGTTAAAGATGTTCCCCGTCTAGCCTTTAATTTGGGAACACGACACACTCTTCCTTTTCTACTTTCCACCGTTGTTTGGGGAGTTACAAGGTTCAGAGTAAGATTAGGGACTAGTTTCTCCATTATTTTCCGTGTAAATAATGGTGTATCTCTCTCTTCTCCTTTCCAGTGAATATAGATTTAATTCACGTAACCTTTCCCAGTAATTTAGTTCTTTGCACCCCTTCATCTTGGCTGTGAAGCTTCTCTGAATCCCTTCTAGCTGTCTAATATCTTCTTTCTTATCTGGGCATGTTAGGCCCGAGCAGTATTCCAATTTGGGCATGATCAGTGTTTTCAGTAGAGGAATCATTATATCCCTTCGTTTAAAGTTTCTCAGCATCTGCCCAGTTACTCTCTTTGCTCTGTTTACTGCTCTTATTTTGTGTTTCAAATTTTGCATCATCAGTCATTACAACTTCTAAATCTCTTGCTTTAGAATCTTCTTTCTTATATGGGCATGTTAGGCCCGAGTAGTATTCCAATTTGGGCATGATCAGTGTTTTTAATAGAGAAATTATTAGATTCCTATCCCTTCGTTTAAACGTTAAAGGTTCTCAGTATCTGCCCAGTTATTCTCTTTGCTCTGTTTACTGCTATCTCATTTTGTGTTTCAAATTTCGCATCATCAGTCATTACAACTCCTAAATTTCTCTGAATTTCCTGTCCATTTGGGGTATAGTATTCCATGGATTTTAGATCCTCCCTTTTTCCGTACCGTAACAGTTGAAATTTCTCAGTGTTAAACTTCATATTGTTGTCTTCCGTCCACTTGTAGATTCTGTTCATGTCTGTTTGTAGAGATCCTATATCTTTTGGGCTTCTTATTTTTGTACTGATCTTTGTGTCATCGGCAAAGGATGTTACTGTGCTGTCTCTGGTAACGTCCTCATCTATGTCAGTTAGCATGATTATGAAGAGTAGTGGAGCTAATACTGCTCCTTGTGGTCTTGAGCTGAGGACCTCTGATTCTGATGAAGATATTCCTTGTACTGTAACGACTTGCCGCCGCTCACTGAGGAAATTACAGTGTATATCCATTTCCCTACTTTTCCTGTTATTCCCATATATTTCAGTTATGTATTATGATTCTATGGTCACACTTGTCGAACGCTTTGGCAAAGTCTGTGTATATTACATCATAGTTTTCATTACTTTCCAGTGCATCAATAATATTGTTGTAGTGTCCCATTAGTTGTGTTAGGCATGATCTGCCTGACCGAAATCCATGTTGGTTATCATTTAATTTTTTCGGAGTTTCCAAAAAGTCAGATTTTTTTTTTCTAATTATTCTTTCAAATATTTTAGCGAGATGAAATGTAAGCGACACTGGCCTATAGTTTTTGGCCTCGGATCGATCTCCTTTATATATTGGGACTATGCTCGCGCTCTTCAGGAAGTCCGGGATTTCTCTCGTGTCTAGTGATTGTCTCCATATCCAATATAGGGGCTCAGTGATTGTATTCTTGCAGGTTTTGATCAGTGTGGCATTCCATTTGTCCGGTCCTGCCGCTGAGTGCGCTTTTAGTTTCCATACAGCTTATGTAATATCATCTGTCGTGAAGTCGAAGTCCGTTATACTTTCCCCTTGTAGTTCTTCTTCAAAGAAGCGTTTCTATCTCATATCAGTTTGTTAGTTTTGGGGATACTGAAAGATGATTCGTACCGAGCTCTTAATATTTCAAATACTTCTGTTAGATCATCAGATAAAGCACTGTCTTCGTTTTTCAAAGGTCCGATAGGCGTGTGTTTGTTCGACTTCCTTTTTGCAAAATATAAAAGTACTTTGAGTTAACCTTTATCGCTTCTATAGCGTCGTCTTCTTTTTCTGTATGCTTCTCAATTAGTTCCTGTATGACGCAATCGATAGTCTGCAGTTTATCACTTAATATTTTCCTGATGTTATCTTTACAGTTACTTAATTTTGCAGTCACTCTTTTCCTCTTTCGGAACAATGACCTCTTTCGTCTCTCGAACCTGCTCCTCTTTCGTCTGTGTTGTATTTTTGGGACATGTCTTTCCACAATTTCCAGCTTCTTTTCCTCTAGGATCATTAGCATCTCTTCCGTTGTCTTGGCCTTCAAGATGGTTTCCCAATCTATTACTTCCATGATGGATGCAACACCTTCCCAGTTTATAGCTTTGGAGTGAAAATCAAAAATTTCGAATTTGCTTCTTTCTGTTGTTGGGTTCTTTCTTTCCTGTTGTTTTTATATTGGTTGTTATTTCAATAACGTTGTGATCCGATATTATAGTTGGGGATATTTCTACATTATCAATTAGGTTGCTGTTGTTTGTGAATACTAAATCTAGGCAGTTGTTTTTTCTTGTGTTTTCTGCTATTTTTTGTGTTAACATAAACTCATCAGCTAGAGCTAGTAGCATTTTTACCTACTCCTGGTCTTCCCGCGTGCCCCTTTGCCCTGGTGTATATATATATTTTTCCTATCCTTTTATATTTCATGAATGAAGAATTAAAATCACCACAGAGAAAAATATTTGGGGTTAGAGAATGTAGATCTTTTACCCAGTTTCTTACCTCTGTAATGGAATCTGAGAATTTTGTGGTTGGCGTGTTCGGGGGTCTGTACATTACAATTAGTACCATATTTTATTTTTCAACTTTTGCTGCTACACATTCAACGTAGCTGTTTGAAGTACTTATAGATATTTCTGCCATGTGCCTTTCGCGTGTGTAAATAGCACATCCTCCTTCACGTCTCACTGTTCTGTCGGCTCGGAGGATGTTATAGTTGTCAATTTGTATTTCTTTTTTGTCAGTACAGAACTCACAGTTTTCACAGTTCGCCTGGCAGTCCTTTTGATGGGTTTCGTGAGGCATTCAAAGTCTGCTCCGGTTTCTTGCACGAGTCCTTTCAGGTATAAAACTTTGTCCGGGGAATGGTTTAATTTAAGACCCTGAATGGTGGCTAGGATTATTTTTATTTTTTCCCTATCGTATTTGCAAACTTGTGTTTCCGATTCTTTTTCCAATGGTGGTGCCGGTTTCATTGCCTTGTGATCCTCCGAGAATTTTCCTCTCTTTATCTGTTTCGATACCCATTTTCCCGATATCGCATGTAATGTCTTTCTGTATGCCTCCTGTACGGCTCTCGGATCCCTGTATTTTCAGTGGGCTTTGTATTTTCTGAGTGGTATTCAATAGTTGAATTGTGTGGGCTACATCTAAAAAATTGGTAGACCTCTTTGTTGCTGGTTTCGTCTGCTTACCTGTCGGGTTCCTTTGAGGGTGTTGGTAACAACATTTTTGTCCGAATTTGCACCTCCCATATCTTGCATAGGTGTTGCATACAGTAAAGATAGTGGAACTTGCACATTTTTTTCAAATTTGCAATATTCTTTGTGTAATGTGAGTTACATAACGTGGGATGTGCATAGATGCATTGCCCATCCCGATATCTGCAGTACCCTTTTGCGTAGTATTTACAGACGGTATTTTCTACGCTTCTATTTCTTCTTATCTGATTATTTTCTATGTTTTTAATTTTGATATTATCATTATTTTTCTTCGGCTTATATATATATATATATATAAAACCAAGACAAAGGGGTTAGAGAAACAAGCAAATATGCTGATGACGTTAACGAATGAATTTATGTTAACACAAGAAATAACACCAAAACAAACCAAAACATTATCGAAAAATCAACTAATATGGCGAAAGCCTTAAAAGAAAATACACCCACCAAAGAGAGAAGCAAATTTGAAGTTTTTAATCTGAGCAATAAGACTATAAATTGGGAAGAAATCAGACCAAATATGGCTGAAATAAACTAGAAAATAGTTTTCATGGATGAAACAACTGAAGAAATACTAATGACCTGAGAAGAAATGATGCTGGAAGTGCTAGGAAAATATGTTAAAAAAAAGCAGGAAAAAGCGAAGAGGAACTATTTCAAGAGGCGAAGGCGAGCAATATTTCGCAAAAGAGAGTAGCTACAAAATTAATAAATTTCATGGACACACTGGCAGGAAAGCGATACAAGGAAAGCGACAGAGAATCGATGAGGAAATATGATACAATCTCTCCTTAACGGCCATCGAGGGAGGGAAGAGGAAGCGGTAGAAGTAATAAATGAAAACTCAAACTACTTCTATAACTTTGAGAAAATGAAAACAGGAACTCGCGCCACTATTGGGCCCTTAAGGAATGAAAATAATGAACTAAGTGACTATATAAAGGAAATATCTGAAATACTGAGAGCTCTGTATAATCGGTTTTCAGTGCCCCAAAAAGTGACAAAGTGGTTTCTGATCACAATACCTTCTTCGGAGAAAGGCTACAAAGAAAGAATATAACTGATTTTGACTTTTCTCCGAAAGATATAGTGCGATCTATTGGGCAAATGAAATCACATTCAGTTTCAGGTCCAGATAAATGGGACGCTTTGGTGATTAAAAACTGGAAGAATGAAATAGCTATATCCTTGTAGAGGAAATGGAGAACATCTCTGGACACGAGAAATATCGGGCATTGGGCACAATGTCTCTCTATATAAAGGAAGAGACAGATCTCAGGCAAAGAACTATAGACTAGTATCACTAACATCACATCTCACCAAAATATTTGAAAGAATTATTAGAGAGAAAGTTTATGCCTTTGAAAACACAAGAAAGATTCGCTAAGAAACACCACCACGGATTCCAATCAGGAAGCTCGTGCGTATCACATCTGATAGAGTATCATAACAAGAAAACTGATGCACTTGAAAACAGTAAGAACTATGATATACAATATACACTGTCTTTTCTAAAGCATTCGACAAGTGTGATCATCGTATAACAGCAAAATAAATGAAACATATGGGAATAACGGGCAAATTGGGAAAATAAACCTATAACTTCCTCAGCGAACGAGGAAATGTCAACATTTCCCAAGTACTGTCTTCAATCAATATAACAAAATCCAAGGAATATCATCAACAGAATCGGAATTACGTAGCTCATTACCAGTGGTGTAGTCTGTGGGTAATGTAAGGTAACGGCGTTACCCCACTGGTTTTATTTTACTTTTAGCGTTACCCTACTGGTTTTATTTTACTTTATATTTTTTATATTTTTTGCTGTTTCTACTGAACATTTTTGTAATACATACTCTTTCTAACTATATTTCTTTCCTAACCCCCTTCAATTTCAACGTGTTTTTGGGAATGTACATAAAATGTAAAAACGCTGTAGAATTTTATAGAAACGCTATATAAGAAAAATTGTTGTTGCGTTACCCCACTGAAGAAATTACGACCACACCACTGCTCATTACCACAAGGAACAGTATTAGTTCCACTCCTATTCATTATCATGCTGAAAGATAGACAACGAAGTAACCAACAATAGTATAGTAACAACCTTTGCTCACGATACAAAATCAACAGAAAAATTAGAAATGCAGAAGAGGTGGAAGCACTACAGAAGTACACAACAGAATATACACATGATCAGAAGACAATAACATGAAATTTAACCCCGAAAAAATGCCGCTCCTAAGATATGGAAAAAAGAGGAATTAAAACAAACATAATATTATACCTCAAATAGGTAGAAAATCCAAAGAAACACAAAAGCAAAAGATTTAGGGGTTATAATGACCAACGATGCGAAATTTGAGACACAAAGTCAGATAGCGATAAAGAAAGCAAAAAGAATTACAGGATAGATACTGAGAACTTTTAAAAGAAGGGACAAAGAAGTAATGATGCCCTCACTGTGAGCACTGGTCATACCAAAACTGGAATACTGCTAAATCTTGAGGTCTCCATATAAAAAAGAAATCAATAAACTAGAAGAAATGCAAAAATTGATGGCCGCAAAGAACTCAACTACAGGGAAAGACTACTTACATTAAATCTATATTCGCTGGAAAGAAAAAAGGGGACACGATAATATACGTATGGAAAATAACAGCTATGTGAAGTGGAGAACTCAGGATAGCAATTCTATCCTGCATCAAGTCAGGTCTAGAGGAGGCTATCAGCTTGACCTCCGTGTGAAGAGAGACTGCCGCACAGAATATCTACAAAGTTACAAGGTAATTTTTACCTGATGGAAGTTCGCTTTCATTCAGCCTATCCCAAGGAAGGGTGACGCTTTCAACCTTCCAACTATCGTCCAATTGCTTTGATTTTTTGCCTTTCTAAAGTTTTTGAATCTATCCTTAATAGGAAGATTCTTAGACATCTCTCCACTCACAATCTTTTTTCAGATCGTTAGCATAGCTCTCTGACTCTTGATCATCCTCCTTTTGCATTTCGGTGAAACCTTTGCTATCATGCTAGATATCTCAAAAATTTTCAATAGATTTCTAAACTGTTCTTCATTTTCTATCCTTCTAACTGTGCCTTCATCTCTGATTTCCTTTCTGGCCGCTCTGTAGTTGTAGTTGTAGAGGGCCTCTGTTCTTCTCATAAAGCAATTAACCCTAGGTTACCCATATGGGTCCTCGGTACCCTTGATTTTTTTTGGTAGTTTGTCCTAATTACGCAAGTTATTATTATTATTATTATTATTATTATTATTATTAATGTTGAGTAAATTCTTAAGTAAAATGAAGATGGGTAATCTAGGGTTAATAGTGGTATTCCTCAGGGCTTTGTCATATCACCCACTCTCTTCCTTTTATTTATCAATGATCTTTTAAATCACACTTCCTGTCCTATCCACTCCCATGCCGATGATTCTACCCTTCAATTATCCACCTGTTTCACAAAGCGTCCCTTTCAACAGTCATTCTATACCTCGCGTGAGACGGCTATGGCGCACCTGACCTCTGCTCTTTCTACCATGTCTGACTGGGGCAGAGAAAACCTCGTGGTTTTCACTGCTTCCCTCAAAAACCCAGTTCCTTCATCTGTCTACTCGTCACAATCTCCCACACGACTATCACTTCATCTTCAACAATACACAACTCAATCTTTCCTCTTCTCTTAACATTCTTGGTGTTTCCTTTTCTCGTGGTCTTTTCTTTTCTTTCCAAAACAGCTTCTAAGAGGCTAGGTGTGCTGTTCCGGCACCGCAATTTCTTCACCTACACTTTGTTGCTGTCTCTGTACAAGAGTCTTGTCCGCCCCTGTATTGAATACGCTTCTCATGTGTGTTGTAGCTCATTCCACTCAGTTCTACTCGACCGGGTTGAATCGAAGGCTTTTCGCCTCATCAATTCCTCGCCTTTTACTGTCTTCAATCTCTTTCTCTTCGCCGCAATGTTGCCTCACTCTCTCTTTACTATCGCTATTATAACGGACATTACTCTTCCTTTAAGATTTTGCAGTACCAGACTTTCGACACATTCTCATCCCTTTATTGTCCAACTCTCTAACGCAAGGGTTAATCGGTATTCCCACTCTTTCATCTACTCAACCAGGTAAACTCTGAAACAACCTTCCCCAATCCATCTCTATGACCTGCAATCTTTCAAACGCAGTGTCCAGGGATTTTGAAAACTTTGGACCTTGAATTTCGGCTCTCCCTTCCTGTCTGGAGAGGGGCGTCTTTGCTGGCGTTCGCCAGTGGCCCCCTCCTCCTTTATATATAATACACACACACGCAAGTTTTCTGATGTAAATTTGAAAGCCATGAATAAGTTTATGATTCTAAAATAAAATGAAATCATCCCAGACTGTCCGTTTATTTCGAAATGAAACGAAGAAAAGCAATTAACTGGTTTCATTTCATTGGAAACTTGTAGATATTTTGAAACAGTTATTTATTTGCATATTATTTTTATCTTACAGAATAATATTTCCTGAGTGAAACGGATCTTTGGTTTTGACAGATTTCATTATTTTTTAAATATTCCATTTTTGTTTGGTTCAGGATTTTTTTTTTTCCGTTCACAGAAAAGTTTTAATTCTTCAACAAACTTTTAAAAAAAAAATTCTTTTTACGTCCAGTAAATTTTCGAAATTTTTTGACGGCCTTTTGTGCAGTAATCAAAGGCACCCGTTAATATTTATCATATTTAATTTAAAAAATTAAGAATAAAATTGAAAGTAAAAGGTTTGTCCTTTATAACTAAATTTTTACCTAACGGTTTTTTCCATTTTCGTCCGTTACAACCGTTACAAATGTAGCAGGGCTACTTCTAAGACAATTTTAGTGGGTAAAAGTTTATTTTTTGCATTTGTATTGATCACAAACAACACAAATGAAATCAAATGTATATGTTGATGCATATATACACACACACACACACATATATATTATATATATATATATATATATATATATACTCGTATGCTCATATACACTCATAATATACTGTAATGCTTTTATTTTATTTGAGTAGGTGGGTGAAATGTTTCTGTACGTGAGCAACAGGGATTTTTTTGGTGGTAACAGGGATAAAATAACTTTGGCAAGAAAAGTTTAACAATGATAGTTAACATCTTCTTCCCGTAACTTATATTAAATTTCCAGAATGAAATGTTGTATTTGGGAATTTTTTTTAATAACAATCACGTCACTCTCGAGACAACATTTTTCTGAGGGAAAAAATCTCTTCTTAATTTTGAGTATTTTTCTTTTTTTTTTTTTTCAGCCAGAAAAGTTGGTTAGATGTAAAAGAAAAAATTAGGAGCAGATGCTGAAATATTTTGTAAGAGGCACTGACGTGGATGTGGGGTATAGGATGCGTGATATGTCTCCAAGAACAGATTATACAACTGAATTTACACACACACACACACACGCACACACACACACACACACACACACACACACACACACACACACACATATATATATATATATACACACACAAACTCAGAATATATATATATATATATATTATATATATATATATATATATATATATATATATATATATATATATAACTTGTAGATTTCTTTGAAAAACTCGAGATAAAATGGCTTCCGCTCAAAAGCAAAACTTGAAATGTAACAATAAAACCCACACTAATAGACGAAGCTTATTTCCGGAGTTTATTGTTACATTTCGACCTCCACGTAAAAAAGTGAAGTTTTGCATTTATTGAAAAGAAGTGTTTTTGGCTTTGGTTTAATGGTAGGATGGCGGACTCAGGGTCATGGACAAGCGACGCCGGTTCGAACCCTCCTGTTGGCTACACCTTTTATTTCAGTCTTCGTGTATATATATATATATATCAGTGGCGTGCCGTGACATTCGAACCTAAGTACACAATGTGGAGTACATGAGACTTTATCTGGATCTGAAAATCAAGCAAATATAATTTCGAGGAACTACCTAATATAAGAAAAAGCACAAAAAATATACCTTACAAATTGTAAAAATTGAAAACTATGTTTTGGTAATGGTTTCCAATACATAATACATAAATTAAACGCAACTTGAAGACTTGTATTTTCGTTGGTAAGTTGACTGTAATGTGTAACGTTGCCAGTGTTCACAATCCCAGCCGCTCTAAAATAAATTACCTATAAAAAATACTTAAAAAAGTTACTTATTTTGAATTTGATTTACATCTCTCGCTTAAGAATTTAGTCACAATTATATACGAGCCATGCATATAACTAAGGTAATCATACTCGATAAAATTTTAACTTTATTTGGACTGTTTAGAGCTGAAACGCAAATTGAAAGTTGCGTACATTGTGTCTTTTTTTAGTCAGTCTCAGCAACGGAAATATATCCCAGCCAGTTTGACCATTTTAGCAAATAAATTGCTAGCTCCAGCAATTTTTTGAGGCATACCAGCAATCTAGCAAATAATCTAGCAATTGCCCAAATCTAGCAAATTTTTAGCAATTTTTCGAAATTTTATTAGGTTTCAGCTTGCGTCACCCTTGTTCAAGGTGTAAGTGCACATGCGCATGTTGATTTGTAAGTTGTGATTTGCGCCCATTTCAACCTACATTTCAGTAAATATCTCGCGTTTTATATAATCATTTTCTTTCAGAGAGGTATTTTTAAATTCGATTTAACGCTCGTAATTTTGATGTGCAGCTTGGTTGCCAGGCTGCCCATTTCATGATTATGCATGTGTGTGTTTATATATGTACAGTATGTGTCGGTATATGCATATATGTATGACTGTTTCTAAGTTGTTTCAAGTTGCTATTCAAGTTGTCCCAATTTGTAAACACTTGTAACCGCAATCATATGTAACCTATTTTACCTGAATAAAGATTTTCAATACACACACACACACACACACACACACACACACACACACACACACACACACACACATATATATATATATATATAATAACTTTTTTTTTTTTTTTTTTGCAGAAAATATGGATGCAGCGTTCCACCCGATAAAATGACAATATCACGAATTGTTAGAAAATTTTAAACGAAGGGAAATGCAAGCAATCAACATAAGGTAATAGTGGCAGGCGACAACTCACAAGAACTGTGCAACATGTAATATGTTTGTGAAATTATTGCGCGCACTCCGCAGAAGTCATTTCGACATTTGTATGCACAAGTAGGTACAGTATTTCACGAACATCTGTACATCGTATATTTCGTACCGAATTAAACGTTTTTTCCTCCAAAATTAATTCGCAAGCTTCAGTAACTAATGTTCGAAAATAAAAACGAATGGAATTCGCAACATGGATGTAATAAAATTAAAAGAAGATCCTGAGTTTCTGAAACACATTCACTTGACTGACGAGTGTTAAGTGCATCTGTCTTGGGAGATTAATAAGCAAAACTTTCGTTACTGGGCAAGTTTTGCTGGCGCTCCAATAGAGCTTCCACGTAGTGTTGTTAAACTCAGCATTTGGGTGGCTGTTGGGTGGTATGGTGTAGTAGGTCCCTACTTCTTTGAAATTGAAACTGAAAATGTAGTAAGGTAACGCAAAATTCGTATCGTCAGACGCTACAAGATTTCTACTTACCACAACTAATGAGTTTGTCCCGTAAAAGAAATAATTGCGTTACCCTGCATTACCCTGCGTTACCCCTCATTATTCTGCTGAAACCACCGTAAATCACAGTGGTTTCAGCAGGATGTAGCACCTCCACACACTGGTTGCGAGACTCACAACTTTTGAGGAAGCATTTTGCCGGGCGACTAATGAACCAATGGAATGGCTCCATACTCACCTGACCTCTCAGACCTGCCATTTTTTTGTGAAGTTATATAAAAGAGAGTATGTATTCTACAAAGCCTAAGACACTTGAAGACCTAAAGACCAAAGTCTATAAGGTAATCAACAACATCCGAGCTGAGCTATTTCCAAAAATTATGTCAAACATTTGTGAAAGGTTGAATATTGTGTAAGGAAAAAATGTCGATTACACTGAAAATGTTATTTAATTAAGGTTAATAAACCTCCATGTTTTACGTACCTTTTGCCTTTGGCTTTGTGCCTAGATTCCTTTATTTTTAGCTTAGAACATTTATTTATAAAAAGAGACATTTTGGGGGGATACGTGGTGTATATATATATATATATATATATATATATATATATATATATATATATATATATATATGTGTGTGTGTGTGTGTGTGTGTGTGTGTGTGTGTGTGTTTCCATATAAATCGTACAATTTATGAAGGCAAGTGAATCATTATTTCGTATTAGATTAGAAAGAAAACATTTTTTCGGACGGGGACATATTTCATAAACAGCACTCTGCAAAGTCTAATATTGAGCGCTTGATATATTGTAGTAGAATATAGTACTGCACACAACATATTTCACATACATACATACATATATATATATATATATATATATATATACTATTATATAGGGTGTCTCACAATTTGCGCACCACAGATTCTCGTCATCCGCACCTATAAAGATGGTGCTCGACTTCTGAGACACCTTGTATATTGTAAACAATTATGTAACGGACGAATAGTTTAGAGTGAAAATTTCTAAAATATTTCACTGAGCTGACCTTAGTGTAAATAATAATAATAATAATAATAATAAACAAATACTAAGATTTTATAATTCTTAAAATATTTATTAGATTATTTAATGTTAAATCCTAATTCGAGACTTTAACCTTTCTCTGACAAAGGAACCGAAGGAGTTGACTTCTGCAGTTAGGAGCCGTTCAAAAATTATGTAACGTTAGTTTTGCTAAAATTTGACCCCCAACCCCCCCCTTATAACGTTCCGTAACGCTAGACCAAACACCCCCTTTTAGGGGGGTTACATAACATCTTAGTCGGTGTCTGGTCTAGCGTTGCGAAACGTCACAAGGGGGTGGGTGTATCAAGTTTTAGCAAAAATAGCGTTACGTAATTTTTGAATGGCCCCTTAACCAACTCTGATACCTGACGCAGGAGAAAGGGAATGGTCGAAGCCAGCACACTCACCTAAAGAAGTTGTAGCTAATGCAGTCTATCAATTCTTGTCTTTAAGAAGATCTGTACCCATCACTCCTCTCGATTAGCGAAGTAAAGCGACGCTGGGTTTGGAGAGTAGTTGGATGGGAACTCGTTCTCCGCGTCCAGATTATGTAGCGACCCGTAGTTCGGATGACACGTAGGGCTGTAAGTCCTTTCAGTCATATGACCTTAGATGTTGCGAAGAAGGTTCAACAACCCCATCATTACATTACGCACAGCGGGTATCCAGATTTTATTTCAACGAGCGAAAGCAAGACGAGCATTGCGGAGGTGTGGGAGCAATTCCGGGCCCATTGCTGGACGTCTAGCATGTAAACGAATTTCCATAAGTCTCCTTTTAATGGTTCGCTCCGACACACTAACGTCTCGAGACCTTTCCAGCTTATTGTGGACGTTTCTGGCAGTCAAGCTACGATCTCGCAAAACACTCAAGACGATTAAACGATCGTCACGGGCAGATGTGCAGCATGATCTTCCAGACCCTGTTCTCCGGGTGTACTCTCCACGTTCACGGCACTCAAATCCATTGTAATGTCCAATTCTGAAACCCAAAAGAATTAGAAGTATATCTGTTACTAAACGCAAATGCCTACTCCCACTAGTGGAAGAAGAATGTGGCACTAGCAGTCGAAGAGCAACTGAATGTCAGATTGTTGAATTCTTAAAAGAAGTCGAAAATTCGTTACAGCTAGTGTGTTCGCAGCTGACGTTGTTTTGTTTCGTTATTTAGTTGCCTCATAGACTATATTTTCGAATTTTAAAACTTTTATAAACAGAAGTTTTTCCACTCTTTTGCTTTTCGCGATATTCCAAGTGGGCCGATTTTTCTGCCTCTCTGTGAACAGGGTGTTTATAAAGTCCCTATCTATTTCAGTGAAAACGTAGCAAAATGGGTAAAATTCAATAACAATATAATCGAAGGCATACATTTAATGAATACTTAAGCATATGATTCTACATGAGCACCATCAATATCTCTACAGAGATCGAATCTGTCAGCAGCATTGCGGAACACATTTTGGAGCATGACAGGGGTTATTTTTGTAACTGCTGTTACGATACGAGCACGTAAATCTTACAGATCTGTAACCTTCGTTTGATAGACGTTTCATATGATAAAGCCCCATGCCAAGAAATCCAAGGGCATTAGGTCAGAAGATCGAGCCGCCCAGGGCCTGTTGCCTCCACGTCCGATCCACCGATCTGGAAAGCGTTCATTTAGGTACTCCTGAACAATGTTTGCGTAATGACAAGGTGACCCATCTTGTTGAAAGACGATGGTGTTTAAAATGCCATCTGAATGAAGTTGGGACATTTACGTGCTCGTATCGTAACAACAGTTACAAAAATAACCCCTGTCATGCTCCAAAATGTGTTCCGCAATGCTGCTGACAGATTCGAACTCTGTAGAGATACTTGATGGTGCTCATGTAGAATCATATGCTTAAGTATTCATTAAATGTATGCCTTTTATTATATGTACAGTATTGTTATTGAATTTTACCCTTTTTGCTACGTTTTCACTGAAATAGATAGGGACTTTATAAACACCCTGTGTATATATATATTATATATATATATATATATATATATATATATATATATATATATACACACTGTATATTAGCATTAAAATTATTAGTATTCAACTCTGTTTTTTTGGTATAGAGAGTTGTTGAAACTATGACGCATAAACTATACAAATAAATCCGCTGTCTTGAAGTTCTCTAAAAGTCAACTAAACGTGTTGTCCACATCAGCGTATGATGAGAAGAATTCCACCTCTGTGAATTAATTTTTCCAAGATATATATATATATATATAAATATATATATATATATATATATATATATGTATATGTGTGTGTGTATATATATATATATATATATACTGTATATGTGTGTGTGTATATATATATATATATATATATATATAATATTATATATTATATATATATATATATATAGTGTATATACACACACATACACACACACACACATATATATATATATATAGATATATATTATATATATATATATATATATATATATATATATATATATATATATCAGGGGTCACCAACCTGGGCGGTAGCGCCCACTAGTGGGCTCACATTAAAGGTAATTAAACATTTATTTCATTATTTATTTTATCGATTATGTTGATTTATTCTTTTTGATCTAAGGTGGGCGATAAGCTTTTTTAATTTTCAAAAAATCGTAAAAGTGGGCGGTGAACAAAAAAAAGGTTGGAGACCCCCCTCTCCCCATCCTTCCCAAAGCACACAACTAAAGAATTTGGTAAGGAAGGACCCTAGTTATATACGGGTTGTTTCTCTCCTTTTTGTAAGTTATTGTATTGTGTTGTTAATATGAGAGAAATATTAGCCCTGTTCAAAAATCAACATTTTCTTATTTTCATAGGTTTCTGTACTTTTTCCCATGCTTTTTGACCTGAAAAGGCCGAAAATCACAACCATTTTGACCTAGGTTGTTGGGAAACATTGCCGCATGGAGCTTTAAGTTTTCTGCCTTGAAATCGGCCAAAAGCACCAGTTCCGGGGTCCCTTGAATCATGTTTTGCACTATAACTTTTTATCTAAACAAGATAGAGCAACAAAATAGGCACCAAATTAAAGTGTTTTTAGTCCTCTTTCTAATTTATACAATTATGATAGTCTTGGAACAAGAAATGGCACATTGGTACATACAAAGATTTCAGAAATATCACAAAATTCGTTTTCTCACGCTCAAGGCAGACAAGGCGCCTTATTCATGACACAAATTTGAGATTAACATTTTGTCACAAGTCTAATCGATCAAGAAGTGAAAGCATTACATGATGATTAATTTCATAATGACATTTACACAGTCAGTTGTTGAGAGTTTGTTTCTTGAAGCTGTCAAAGCGGCGTCTGTTGAACTCCACAGCTTGAAGGAGATAGTCCCTTTGCTTGGCATCTGTTGTTATGACATTTGCAAAGTCGCTCATCATCTTGACACCACGTTCAGCAATGTCATTCACCGCTTTCAGATTCTTAACATAGTCCAACGCTTTTCTGTAGTCCTCATTCTGTGGCCAAGACGTGACAGGTTCCAGAAGCCACTCGGATCCAATGTTCAGTGTGTCCAGCAGGAAATGTGATTCTGGGCCAAGAGATCAACCAGGGTGGTCTTAGCTGTGACTCTCTGGAATAGAGGCTTTCCTGTTCTGAAGCTGTCTGGCTTCTCAGTGGCATGTAACTGGGCAGCAATGTCGTGCTTCAATGTGTCACTCAATCTACTGCTGAACAGGGCAAATGGCACGACTTCCTGCGTCAGGTACCATTTGTGGTTTTCCATCTTATTAAGTACTGCATCAGCAAGCTCTGGGTCAGTTTTCTTGTACTTCAACATGTCCTGGATTAGACTTAGATCATTCACGGGAGCATCTGTAGCAGACATTGACATCATCCATACAGGAGTGTAGAACAGCGCAAGGAAGGTGTTGAGTCTTTCCAGCTTTGATACAGTGTCTTTGTCGTACTCAAGTTGATCTGCAAACATCAGCATTTTCATGGAGTACAGGTTTCTGGCCATCCATCTGGCCTGATGAATGGCGCCTGGTCGACTCCAGTGAATACCTCGAGGAGGCGTTCCTCCAAGAACAATGACTGTCAGTTCAGCCATTTCCCTGTAGTCGGCTCTTGGAAGCCTTTCTGCTGTTAGAATGTCTTGGAGTATTTCTTCACTGTTCTTCTTCTTTTCCTTCAGCCATTTGCTGTTGATAGCCAGCATCTTTGGGTTTTCCTTGGACAAGTCCGTCCAAACATCCTTCAGATGCTCAAACCAGGGATTATCTGGCCCCTTCACCTTCCCAAACAGCTCCTACTAGGATTTCCAGGATGTGATGTCGACAGGCCAGATAAAACACCTTTTTGTTCAGCATTTTCTCTAGCAGTTTGGCAGCTCCTCTGTGAACTCCACTGTTACTGGATGTAGTGTCAAAAACAAGGGCAGTAACATTATCCGTAAGTTCCCATGTCTCCAGTAAATCCATTGAAGCCTCAGCCTGAGCTGTGCCAGAAGAATTGTCGATGACAGGTACTCCCAATAACTTTCCTTCAGTGTATGAAGGTGGACCAGACACTAGCACAGCTGAAGTCTCTGAGGTACTTCCAGGTTCACTGCCCAAGACATCTTTGAGCAACTTTCCATCCCAGTGTAAGGCAGCGTACTGTGGGGGGTTTTCACAAAACTTGGACATGTGACTCTGGCTGATATTATACCTGGACAGCATTCTGTTGCGACGTGTTGTTGAGGTTGAGATGACGAAGTTATCCAGATCAGCCCCTCCAGCTTTCAAGGTGGCAGAAACCATGGCAGTAACTTGATTGTCTGATAAGCCAAGACGATCAGCTGTATTGCAGATGACATCACATTCCATGACCTTCCTTGGAAACGTCAAAGTCACACTAGTCACAGTGTCTTGATGGTGAGAACATCCAGGACGAGGCTGATGGTAATCCATGTCCTCTGTGTTAGCGTCGTTGTCAGTTGAGTCACCCCAGGTAATGTCATCCACATGAACAACTGCCTCTTGTTCTGCTGCAGCTGTAAAATAGTACAACATGTTAAGACAGTAATTGTTAAGTACATGCTAAATATCGCAATGGAGTAAAACTTAAAACTTTTTGTAACGTTCAAAGTAATTAGTTTTACCTTGTTCTTGTCTATTTGTCTATGCTGCAGTCTTTCATTCCTCGCTGCTTGCTGCAGGGATCTTGTCTCAAAAATCTTGTCATGACCAGACATATGACCTTTCCTCTCAGTCTTTTGGTCTTCGTAGAACCTGATATCCTCATCTTTCTTCTCTCTGGATAACAGTCTGTTGTTCTGTATTTCCTGGATTGCATCTGGAGCTCCTATATCGAACAGGCTGTCTAATTCCAGCACAAATGCTCCTCTTTTTCCTCCAGGGTTACTTGCTCTTCCTTTGCTTTTCACCAGAGCACGATGTTTCTCATGTAGTTTCATGAAGAGCTTCATTGCGTTGTACTTGGTCATTGTCTTGATCCTAGCCATCTGCCAGAATGGGATGATAGATTCAACTGTTTCATATGCAAGGTCTTGAACCATGGGCCTCCCTGCATTTTCCGGTAAATTCTGAAGATTAAGGAAATACTGGAACGCCTGTCTGTTGGTGGGAAGCTGGGAACCACTGATAAAAGCTGAAGGGTATCCAACCAGGAAAGTTTCAGTGAGAGATCTGGTAGATGGCCCAGTTGACACCTGCCTGTGGACAGTACGTGGAGGTTCTGAGATATCAACTGTGCGCCCACGGAGCTCCCTCAGCTCCTTGCTTAATGCCATTGTGAAGTTGTAACTTGTAGATGGTTTTCTAGATTCTGATTGAGTTTCTGTTGTTTCCTGAAAAATGATAGATAATTATTATTATTATTATTATTATTATTAATTATTATTTATTTATTATTATTATTATTATTATTATTATTATTATTATTATATTATTATTTATCAATTTTATGCTCTTTCATTTGATACCTAATTTGTTGCTCTATCTTGTTTAGATCAAAAGTTAAAGTGCAAAACATAATTCAAGGGACCCCGGAATTGGCGCTTTGGCCGATTTCAAGGCAGAAAATTTAAAGCTCCATGCGGCAATGCTTCCCAACATCCTAGGTCAAAATAGTTGTGATTTTCGGCTTTTTCAGGTCAAAAAGCATGGGAAAATGTACAGAAACCTATGAAAATAAGAAAACGTTGATTTTTGAACAGGCCTAGAGAAATATACTAATGGATATTATTTAGTTTTAATAGTTGTTACATCCCTCGCATAAGAGGAAATATATTCCACTTTTCCGTTTTAACCACTGTGATTCATTGAATATTGTTTGGGTCTTTCCCATAAGTTCGGCATTTTAGCATATCAGTTCGGTGGTTGTTCTTTTTAAGGCAATTCGTGTTGTAAAAAAGCTTTAACACCAATAAAAGTGTTCATTTTCATTTTCTTCATCTTCATCTAAAAACAGAAAATGTCCAAAGTGTTTAATCGCTTACGATTCAAGGACAGTTAACATTACAGTACGATTCAAGAACAGTTAACATTACAGTACGATTCAAGAACAGTTAACATTACAGTACGATTCAAGAACCGTTAACATTACAGTACGATTCAAGAACAGTTAACATTACAGTACGATTCAAGGACAGTTAACATTACAGTACGATTCAAGGACAGTTAACATTACAGTACGATTCAAGGACAGTTAACATTACAGTACGATTCAAGGACAGTTAACATTACAGTACGATTCAAGGACAGTTAACATTACAGTACGATTCAAGGACAGTTAACATTACAGTGCGATTATTCTGAATCTGTATTTAAAACAATTTAAAATAATTTATAAGTGCCAGGTTGGAGAGTGCCAGCGCTAAAGATGATTATAATAAGAAAGAGGAATTTTAATGATCCAAAACCAAAACTGTTTCTAAGGAATGTTTAATACCCTTTTGTGGATATAAACATGTTGACAATTCTCACGACAGTAGTTGTACTTAAATCCCAACCAACGAAGATTTTGACGCAAATATCCACTTAATCCTCCCTGGCGAAGATTTTCTGTTTCCATCCCATCGCAGACTTCTCATAAATTATAATTGTTAAAAAGGGAAAGAACAACAACGAGTCACCAAAACTACTAAGACAACATGTTTATATACGAATATTTGAAGTTAAAGTCAAAGCTTTCTTGTGTGTGTGTGTGTGTGTGTGTGTGTGTGTGTGAACAATAATAGATTATAAAATTTCCACTTAATGGAAGCTGAATCTAGCGTGACGCACCATTTCTTAGCTTCTTTATCGTAACATAAAGGAAATCAAACTCGAAATTTTCCGGCACAAAAGGATCCACCAAATAATTTTCACCGTTGCAAATTCTTACGTAGTTCTCTGCCGTTAGAGATCAATCACACACTAATCTGAGCAATTCAAGAGGGGTAAAAGTGACGATCCCGCTGTACGTAATCTGTTTCGCTCGAGTATGGCCTTGTAATTTCGGAATCTTGTTTTTCTGAATACTTCCGATGCTACCTCCTCATCAGGCAATACTGGCGGGAAAAGCTTGGGTAATCACACACTAAACAACCAATCAGCCAACCGCTACCTTGCACTTACGCACCTTTACCCCAAACATAATTCGATAAAGATAGCCTGCCAAAAATTTAGTACAGGGTGTTTGTGTTGAAGCTGTTTTTATTTTTATATGATTTTTCTTTTTAAATATACGTATAAATTTATTAATTAATTATTTAGGTCAAAAGTGATAGTGATTTACATCACAAAATGATTTCAAACGAAAATACTTCGACGATAACAATTTCAGTAACGTGACGAGGTACAAAAATACGCGAAAGTCACGTCCATACAAGACGTAAGTCACGAGTATATTACTGCGTGAATACACGTCGCTCTTTAAGTGTTTCTCCGCCATGAATTATCACAAGAATAATTTATACACTCCTAAATTTATATACGAGGTCATAAACAGCTCTTATGGAGCTCGAACTGCTTGTAAGAGGTTCCATACATTACGACAAAATGAGATTGAAATCGTATTTCAGTTTAATAGTCACGATGCCCAGATCTCTAAATGGCTTCGTTTTAAAGAAATACTCTGCAAGATGAAGCATTAGTTATCAAACTATGCGTTCCGATGAAATTGTGGATGAATTATCGTGCGTCAGATTATTAATTCAATAATCTGGTTTTTAATTACATGAAATTTTTAATGACACTAAACACGCCGATAAAACTATCGACGAAATTCCGTCTGTTTGTGGATATGAAGAGAGGACTCAAAATCAATTGTATTTGTCATTCTCATTTTTAAGTTTAAGATAATCGCTAATGATTTTTTCTTTTTCTTTTTTGGCTAATTAAGGCAAAGTTTTAATGAGATTAAGCGCAAATGTGCGGAATAGTTAATTAAAAAGCTCTATTATACACTTCGTTATTTATGTTTAATCGCAATTCATATTCAGTTCTCGTAATGAGAAATGAAATTAATGAATTAATGCAGTAACTGGAAACGAGGAAAATTCTTTTGCTATTAAAAAAATGTTTAGTTTTGGTTTAAGTTGATAATGATGCGCGAATTTTTATTACTGCATTGTTATCGCGTGGGTGTAGCAAGAGAAAGAATTACACAAATCTGCATTTCAAACCAAAGTACGAGATGTTTTATTTCTATGACGTTATCTTATACAATTTTGCCATGCTGATTTCAAATTTTACAACCATTTTTATGTATCACTTCAGGATTTTTCACAAAATATAAGTCACATATATTCATAGGGGGTATTAAACAATTAAATTTCGAAGAGTACAAAATTATAAGAAATGCAAAGAAAATAAATACATTTCAAAGTAAATTCATCTTTGATACTTAACCCTAAAAGGACGACCGCTACATACTGATAACGTTTTAAATACACGCATTCATAACTTAACCCTACAAACAATTCCGGCGCTAAAGGGTTAATTGATACATAATAGATAAATCATGATTTATCAGTAGGAGAAAATCGTCGTTTTTTTGCTCGCTTCTTGCGCTGCATTTCTTCCGAGCCTTCCCGTTTCGGAGACCAGCAGTAGTCTGCCATCATCTTGACATCCCACTTTCCTTCGTATCTTTTTCCATAGTCTTGATATCGTGGTGGAACCTTTCTCCTTGTTCCTCACTTACACTACCCAAGTTTTCAGGAAAATTGTCCAAATGCGAGTGAAGGAAGTGAACCTTTAGGCTCGTGTTGCAACCTAGCTTTTCATATATTATATATATATATATATATATATATATATATATATATATATATATATATATATATATATATATAATAAATCATTCTTTGTATATATTGTACACACATATATTGCATAATTGGGTGTATGTCCATATACCACCCGTACAAAATGGGTGATACGTATTTGCCAGAAAACTGTACGTGATGAAAAAAAAATTGGATGTGATTTTTCGATTCAGCACACCTGAATTGATTAAATCAGCTATGTTGAAACATCAGAAATGTTGCATACCAGTGTTATTAAAAGGAATCAAAGAGAATGGAAGAATGAAAAAAAAAAGATAGAAGAGCTACGAAGACAAAGCTAATTAACAGCATCAATTTAGAACTGTTAATGAAGAGTCATTATAAAACAATGACATTCGAACTGTATGACGTAAATTCATAAAGAGACGTGCATCAATTTTTATCCTCTCTTTTTATACGTAAAAGTTATATGTCATTAAGCATACGTATGTTTTGCTTTCGAGCGTTGAAGCTTTACTGTATACGCCTCATTGGAAGATTATTCAAAATGAAGTATCTTTTATCGAGTGTTGGGGTCGGTCAGCTGGGGACTTATATTACAGTTTAAACTTATAAGAATATATGTAAACGGACTGACAGAACGGGAAAAGGAGGAACTATGGGCAATCAATCTTGGGAGAGAGCAGTTACCGCCTTTCTCGAAACAGTTGTTGCGTATGATTTATGAAAGAGACTTTCGCCTAAATGTATTTACTCAGAAAAAGAGACAAATAAATGAGTCTTTCACGTAAACCTTCGTAATATAGCAAGAAAAGGATACGCTAATAAGAGTAAAAAATAAATATGGAAATGCAGGAAGTAATGTACATTCAGAATTTTAAAACACTCTCAAGTTTGAAAGGATGCTTTTCCTCTATATTATCCTTACTTACCCTACATTCTCTCTCTCTCTCTCCTAACTATTTATATATGTATACAGACAAAAGCAGTAAAACAGACCATATAATCGGCACTCATTCCCCATTAATGAAGGTGCATCGTTCATGTTCTCGGTTTTGTACACGAGAAGTAATTGTGTATGCAACGTAAACATGTATTCCTGCTGAAGGTTCTCAAGTCTTCAAGCCTTTCACCTCCTTTTTAGCTAAAGGGATCTCGCAGATACTTGTTCAAAATCAGATTTTTTTCAAAATGTCAAGAGGAGCAGGATTTATTTCTGGTACCGCCATTAAGCGTGATAATTTGCTTTGAAAAACTATGAAGCTTCCCTGAGTCTCCCTTGATTAATGCTTTCTCCTCTCTTTTCTTTTACGATAGATTTCCATTTCATTTTTCTTTGTCCCTTTGCTAATCCCTTTACGACCACGAACCACGTACCAACCTAATCTAATAATACAAAGAGGAAACACGTTTAATTATACGTTACAAGAAATATATTCCAACGTTTTCCAAATATAATAGTTTGCCTCGTAATTACTTGAGCGGGTGAAAAGAAAACTTTTTATCTGATTATTTTTCGAAATGGGAGGATCTGATTATTTATATGAAATATATATATATATATACACAAATCGCGAACAAAATTTTTTCTACATCGCAGACACAATACGGCTGCTAAGTGTCACACGACGCATGCAGTCGACACAGCTGGCAATCCCTGAACCGAACCGTAGGGCAACTAAACACGCGATACCGAAGGAAAACGAACTTGAAATGCACAAGGGGCAACGCAAAACAAAGAACAAATATTGTCCTGGCTAATATTCAAGGAATAAAACCAAACCAATCACTCAACAAAGTTTCGTACCTGAAACGATTTATGGACAAAACAAGGGTGGACATCGCATGCCTCATAGAAACTCATCTTAATGATTGTTAAGTAAATTGTGAAAACTGCGAACATTGTATTGATAAGAAAGAGATAAATATCGAGGGATTCAACTTACTAAGAGCTGATAAAACAGCGAGACGTAAAGGTGGCTGTGCTATATATGTACACGAGAGTCATATGATAGAGACAGTGATACGTAAATCACACAGTTTTATGGAACTCCTAGCAGTGAAAATAGAAAAACTAAACGTGATACTGATAGTAATCTATAGACCTCCAAACACTCCAACCACCGAAAAATTCTCGGATGCCATTGATGATATCAGAAACCTAATAAAGTTCGTAAAGTCTCCATCTCCCAATATAATACTCTGCGGAGACTAATTTCCCATTTACAAAATACAAAAATGTGGGTAGGAATATATATATATATATATATATATATATATACACACACCAGGACAAGGGGGGCACAAGACACCAGGAGCAAGCAAAAAACAGATAAGCTCTCACAAACGAGTTCATGTTAACACAAGAGATAACAGAAAACACCAGAAAAAATAACTGCCTAGATCTGCTATTCACGAATAACACGAACTTGATTGCTGATATAAAAATAACCCCAACTATTATCTCAGACCACAACATAATCGAGATATCAACAAATATGGCGACAACATTAAAAGACAATACACATACTAAAGAAAGAAGCAAATTTGGGACTTTTACCTTAAACTCCAAGACTATAAATTGGGAAGCAATCAGATCACACATGGCTCAGATAGAGTGAAGAACAGTTTTAGAGAATAAAACAACTAAAGAAATGCTAACAACCTTGGGAGAAAAGACGCTGGGAAATTTAGAAAAATATGCTCCGAAAGCACAGTAAAATGGAGAGAGCAACTGGTTCGAGAAGCAAAAGAGAACAATATTCTGCAAAAAAAAGAGAGCAGCGGCGAAGTTAGCTAATTGCAGAGACAGCAATACCAGGAAAGTAATGCAAGAAAAACTGGAGAGAATCGATAGGGAAATACAAACCCTGATTAACGGCCATACAGAAAAGGAAGAGGAAAAGGCGGTAGAAGTAATAAAGGAAAATCCAAAACACTTCTATAGCTATGCGAAAAGGAAAACAAAAACGCGCGCCACCATCAGGCCCTTAAGGTAAAGAAACAATGAACTAACTAACTAAAAGAAATATTCGAAACATTGAGAGCCCAGTATGAATCAGCCTTCAGTACCCCAAAAAGTGACAAAGTGATACCCGACATAAATGCATTCTTTGAAGAGAAATTGCAAGGAGAGTATATAACAGATTTTGATTTTGCCCCAGATGTGGCGAGAGCTATAAGACAAATGAAATCCCATTCAGCTGCAGCTCCTGACAAATGGAACGCATTGTTGATTAAAAACTATAAAAATGAAATAGCTACACCCATATGCTGGATATGGAGAAGATCTCAAGACACTGGGGGAATACCAAACATCTTGAAAAGAACAAACATTGCCCCTATATATAAAGGAGGGGATAGATCTCAAGCAAAGAACTAAAGACCAGGGTCATTGACGTCCTACCTCACCAAAGTATTTGAAAGAATAGTTAGAAAGAAAACCTATGACTTCTTGGAGACACTGGAATAATTCAACAAAAATCAGCACGGATTCCGATCAGGAAGATTATGTCTATCATAACTTATAGAACACTAAACAATAACCTAGATGCATTGGAAGGCAATGAAAACTATGATGTCATATACACGGATTTTGCTGAAGCTTTCGACAAATGTGATCATGGTATAATAGCACATAAAATGAAACATATGGGAATAACAGGCAAAGTGGGAAAATGGATCTGTAACTTCCTCAGGGAACGTCTACAGGTCGTCAAAATTCAAGGTATATCATCATCAGAATCGGAAGTACGCAGCTCAGTATCACAAGGTACAGTACTGGACCCACTCCTATTCATTATCATTCTAACAGACATAGACAGTGAAGTAAACAGTAACAGTATAGTAACATCCTTTGCAGACGATACAAAGATCAGCAGAAAAATCAGCGATGCAAAAGAGTTGGAGGCCTTGCAGAAGGACACGAACAAAATGCACAAATGGTCAGAAGACAAAAACATGACATTTAATACAGAGAAATTTCAGCTCTTGAGATATGGTAGAAATGAGGAACTTAAACAGACTACATATTATGTTCCAGATAGACAGGAAATTCAGAGAAACACGGAAGCGATTGATTTGGGGGTTATGATGACCGATGAAGCGAAATTAGAGACAAAATCAGTGAGCGATAAACAAAGCAAAAAGAGTCGCGGGACAGGTACTAAGAGCCTTCAAAAGAAGGGACAAGACAGTAATGATTCCCCTGCTGAAAACACTGATCAAACCAAAACTTGAATACTGCTCAGTCTTGACGCCCCGTAAAAGAAGGAAGAAACTAATAAACAAGAAGAAACTCAGAGACATTTCACAGCTGAGATGAAATGATAGGAATTCTTTGGCTGCAAAGAATTCAACTACTGGGAAAGTATAATTTTATACTGGGAAAGACTAAGTAAACTAAATCTGTACTCCCTGGAAAGAAGAAGAGAGGTACACCATAATCTACATATGGAAAATTACAAACAAAACTGGTACCAAACCTCAAACTAAACCCAATTACCATCCAAGCAACGCTGGATAATAGGAAAGGCAGAATGTAGTGTTCCTAAATTAAAGACCGGACAAGGGACCTCTTGAACACTGAAGGGAAAGAGCTTGGTTTTTCAGGGTGCCATTACTTTTTAACGAACTTTCAAAGGACCTCAGGAAGTTACAGGGATCAAAGTTGAAGTCTTCAAAAGAAGCCTAGATGCTTGGCTCAGGACGGTACCAGATGAGCCGGGTGTACGTGGCTATGTGTGGTGAAGAGCGCAAGAGAGCAACTCGCTCCTCACACCAAGCCAGGCCCTAGAGGTGGTGCCACCAGCTTGACCTTCGTGTTTTGAGACCAACACACGGAACTGCAACGAACGAGGAGGTTAACGAGGTTACATAATTTTGATAGCATCATATTAAAAAGAAACTCCTTAAATTAATTATATCACTGAACAACAAAATTTAAGTTTCAAAAATATACATGAACCATTTTATGTCATATTTATGAAATCGAACACGCTGATTACGAAAATGAAAACCGTTTTTGCGTATCACATCTCAGTTTTGTGTAATATATATATATATACACATAATAGTCAGTTAATTCAATGCTTTTCTATTTTTTTGCATCATGAAATCGAGATCTAACTATGCATTAATGATAAAAACCACATACAAAACACTACATTTCCGCAACAATTTACCATACATTTACCATTTAGACAAAATACAAACATTTATCTTAAAAATGTTTTGCTTGGCTCTGACTTTTGTTGGGTTTAGCTGAGTGATCCCGTTGCAACATCCGGCAGAAATCGGCAAGCATGGTAGGACTCCATTTGCCTTTATATCGCTTTTCCATGGTTGCGACATCTTGGTGAAACCGTTCACCACGCTCATCACTCACATCAGAAAGATTGCCAGGAAAGAATGATAAATGCGAATGAAGAAAATGTATTTTAAGTGACATATTGCAGCCAAGCCGTTGGTAGTTCTGTAGGAGCTCTTCCACCAGTGCCTTGTAATTGACGTCCCTGTGTTTGCCAAGGAAACCACTGCAGATTTTCTTAAAAGAATGCCAAGCTGCCAGTTCTACCTCATTCATTGTCATTTCAAAATCATTGTCAAGTAAGAGCTGGCGAATCTGTGGACCTACAAACACACCTTCTTTAATCTTTGCCTCACTCAGTTTGGGGAACTTTCCAAGCAGGTATTTGAATGAAGGAAGATTCTTGTCCATTGCCTTTACTAGTTGTTTGATGAGGCCAAGTTTAATGTGCAGTGGTGGTAACAGAACCTTGTCCTTTTCAATCAGTGGGTGATGTGCTATATTGCTTGTACCTGGATTAACTGAGACACGAAGTGGCCAAACTTTTCTGGTGTAGTGCTGTTTTCGGGCCCGGCTGTCCCACATACATAGAAAGCACATATATTTCGTAAATCCTGTCTGTAGTCCGGTTAAAAGTGCAATAACCTTTAAGTCTGCACAGATGGACCAACCATGCTCAGAATATTTGATGCAATTTAGAATAAAACGAAGGTTATCATAAGTTTCTTTTAAGATAACAGAATGAGCAACTGGTACAGACGGTAAAACATTCCCATTGTGCAGCAACACTGCCTTCACACTGTATGTTGATGCATCAATAAAAAGCCTCCAGTCTACTGGATCATATTTCACTTCTAGAGTATTGAATAGCCCATAAATGTCATTGCAAAAACAAAGATTGTCCTGCATGGAAAAAAAAAGTTGCTAAAGGCTCGGTACGCTTGCGATAAACTGTAATTTTCGTGTCCTTTTCCAACAAATTCCATTGTTTCAGACGCGAAGCCAGCAGTTCACTTTGACTTTTGGTAAGAATTAAATCTCGTATTAAGTCATTCAAGTCATTTTGCGAGATATAATGTGGTTCACTATCTTCAGTATCAGGTTGAAACTCTGTACTTGTTGCACTAGAGCTATCATCACTCATGTCGGTATCACTGTCAGGTAATGCAGCTGGTGGTTTGGGTACTGAAATTTCAGTTGAGTGAGGCACAGGGCGGATGGCGGAGGGAAGGTTAGGATATGAAATAGATCCTTTAGTTTTGTTATTATAGCCCTTAATATCAGTCAAACAAAAATAACAGTCACTGAAATAATCACGTTGCTCCCACCAGATCATTGGAACACCAAAAGTTAAACCGGGTCCAGATCGATTGAACCACAGAGAGAGAGCACTGGCACACTTCACATAACAAATATGGTGGGCTCAAGACTTATCTTGGTCTCCAACTTTACAACCAAAATATAGTTCATATAGTTTCCTGACACGGGCTATAATACTTCGTTGATATTTTTTGAAAGTGAATTTACCACAGATGTAGCAGAAGGAATCTGCACGATTTTTACATACACGTGACATTATGTAACATAGGCTTAGTTTTACCTAGAAAATGAAATAAATGATTGTTTACGATGAGACTGATATATTTTAATATTAATATTAACGTTAAATAAACATTAATATTAATCACTTGACACAAAATATATAATATTAGATATCACAAATACGCACACTACGACACCCATTAGGCAACACGTGTTTACTGATGCATCATTGACTCCTGCGGTGCTAATATGGGGCAGAGAGGGAGGGGTTGGGGTAGAGAGAGTGGATGGAATGACTCACTCATGATAAAATCTTGTAAATTTGAGTCCTGTGATGAATTCGGAAAGAGGATAGCAAGTACCAAAATGCCTTATATTCAGAGCAAAAGATCCTATAAGCACGCATTTTTGTAATTTAACTAGTAAATATTTGACCCTGAAAATAAAAATTATGTGATGTAATACAGCAAAATGGATATTCATTTTTTAATAAGCACTCTATGAAATGTATAAAAATAGTTATTGTTACATCGTATATTTTTCATTGTTGTTCAGTGAATTATTTAACAAAATTTCTCCTAAATTGACGTCAAATTTATCTCCAATGCAAACTGCAGACGAGATCCCTTATTTAAAATTAAAGATAAAAGATCAGATTCCTTTTGTTCATCAGTTATTCACCATTGATGTGATATCTCGCAGGTGAAGGATTAGACTTGATGAATATAGTGGATGCAGTAGCCGATCTAATAGATTGTTCGTCAAGCCATCTGCGCGATGCCAACGCTGGTGGCTCAGTGAGTAACACCGTTTCCTATAAACGAAGCGAACACACTGAAGTCGGGAGTTCGATTTCCGGTGGCGTTAGTTAATCTAGGAATTAGCTTAATGGGCCGGGTTCACCCGGCCAGAGGACTGTGCCAGTTTCTGTCCCTTCTCACTGAATCATTATTAATTAATCTCATCCTAAAATCAGAGAAAACACTCTAATTAAATCGTCCTAATAAAATTTTAATATTTTGCCCAAATTCAATGATAAAAACGATTTCCCACTTTTAGTAACGATTTTCATGTTTAAGAATAAACTTGGGCTACGTCGTGACCACATTCCAACACAACACCGCTTTCCGTCAGATCAGTGAAATTAAAAGACTTTGGGGTTGTTCATTAATTATTTGGATGGGTGACCCGTTTCCTTTTTCAGATGATTTAACGATCCGTAAATGGTTCGGATCCCACGTAGAGTTTTCGTAGAGCCCCTTCGCCACGTGACCTTTGCCTTTACGAAGCAGGTTAAAAATCTCCAAAAAATATATTATTTAAAATAAACGTAATTTAAATGACGACACTTCATTTCAAAATTTAAATCTTTTAAGAGTTAAACCATTTGCACGTTTCAGGCGCGCAGCTAGACTTAACTTGGAGGGGCATGAAAATTATCGGGAGGTGTTTGTATATACACAATACAGTATATATGTAGCGGATCGACAAGAAATAGACCAACGAATAGACAGAAATCCTTTACTTCCACGCTATCATCAAACAGTCTTGGAAAACACACGTGGGCAAACAATGGAAAGTTCTTTTTCTTCCCAAAGGGCGCGAACGCAAACCCTTATCAACTAAAGGACGCGCGGACAAAGCGTCTTAAGATTTGGTGCGAAGTCCTACGTCACAGGAACTACGTATAAAAGCGAGCACCCACTCACACTCCTTCTCACTTCGTTAGCGCTTCCATTTCGTTAGACTACTCTGTACGATATCATCTCTTCAACCGCCTTCCGGCCTCTGGCCGGAGGCGAGGCCTGCTACTTCCTTCAAGGCCTAAGATTTATCATCAAGCCTTCAAGTTTATCTACATTCCTCGAGATATATTCAGCACCTCAGGCCTACGCCTGCAAGATCATTTAAGGCCAGCCTGCACCTCGAGAAGTAACATCACCTCAGGCCTCCGTACGAAGTCTACATCCATCATCTCGAGAGGCTTAACGGACAACGACAACTCGAATCTACGTTAATAGGTTCGTCTTCAATCCGCCTTCAACAGGGTTACATCGTCCTAAGATAAGTACCTCCTATTCTAAGTACTCTTGTGAAGCCTACATTAGCCTACCGCCGAACGGTAGGCTATACTCCCAAAGTGTGTAATTAAGCGTTCCAACTGACTCTCGTGAAAGAACGCAGTAGGCCTGTTCTACAATTCAAGTGTCATTTCAATACCGTAATTCCGCGTATCATCCGTTATTATGTTCAATTCATATATTTATGTGTTAACTAAACATTCTCTTGACGTAATCACTTAACATCACATAATTGTCTTATATATAAATGATATTTGTGTAATCATTGTCAAGCATTTCAATCCATTATTATTAGGCCGCATCAATTATTCCTTGTGCATCCATGCAATCATTTAGCCTACTTAATCAGTGTCATGTTTTCCATTCAATGTACCAACGCACGTGCATTCTTTATATCATTTACTAGGCCCATTCAATGTTCCTTGTCGCATACCTTACATACCACCAATGAGTTCATTACTTATTACGTGTCAATTAAGCTATTAACATTTCATCTTATTAGCTAAGTCTATGTCATAAGCATAACGTAAAACTATCAATTAATTACTGTCAATTCTTTGTTATATCACAGTGAATAAATAACGGCTTTATTTTCATAATAAAATACAAAACTAAAGTATCTTTTATGACCTTAATATTAATTTGCTTGGGTGTAAACCAAGCTGGTGACCTCGCTGCTATACCTGTCACTTCCAATAGTATGGTGGGCCTAATCAAATAACCACTTATTCCAATCGGTGATACTGTATGACATCATAAATTATTAACCCAGCCTTTCATTAATAAGCAATCAGTCATTGCATCAATTAATCATTGCATACAATTAAATCATTATCACCTTAAACGGCTAAAACTAGGTCCACTATAAATTGGTGTAACCCTGGAGTGACTCGAACTTATTTTACGTTATTTATTCACAGTGATACTTGTGCTTAGCTATTAGTGACCATTTCATTTTCTGCAGCCATATCAAATTATTATATGTACATACGGTATTCATAAATTCAGTGAAATTAACTAGGCCTACTTGCAAACAGTGATATTCGTTCGCGCGGTACTTTATTAACTAATGCCTTACCGCCTCGCGGTCATGTGCCGTCGCACAATCACCGCAACTTTCAAATTTCCGAGTGCGTTCCCCTGAGTCGAGTCTCACTGCCTCCTGACGGCAGGGGCGCGGCGACCCCTTGGAGAAGCCACCACTGGCATTGGGTCCTGCTTCGCCGTCAAACGGATCGTGGAGGGACTCACGAAAATCATCACCGAACATCTCAGGACAACACTCACCCCCACCCCCCCAGCGCTGCAGTCAGTCCCAAATTCGTTTCAAACGGCGCATTCTTTCGTCACCACCTCGTCCAAAAATATTCAACGGTCCCGTCTCGGCCGTTGTACAGTAAATCACTTGGCGATAAATCTGGTGACGCGCCCTATTGCACCAGCGAATTTTTTTTTTTCCGCAAGCACGACGGGTTTCCCTTCCCCATCCCTACGGGAAGGCCTAAAAAGAAAGCATTCTTCAAGTAGACAAGCAGAGCGCACACATGCATCCACGCAACAAAAGGGCAAACTGCAAAACAGACACTTCAGGCACAGGGTTGGCGATCCCCTGCCTTCATCAGCTGTCTCTTTGCATCATTCCGTGGATTACTTCCTGCTGCTTGTGGACTCGAACGACGTTTCTTTTTCTCCCTTCGGCAGGAGCGACTTCGACGACAACAGCCACACGACGAGTTACGGGCACAGCATTCGAACTCAAACACAGTTCCCCCTGCCTCTCTCGTTTCCTTCGTCCGCTCTTCATTGCTCCGCATTCCTGCCGAAGCCCAACCCCTGCGGCAGGAGCGACCTCAACGAGAACAACCACGCGACGAGTTACGGGCACAGCATTCTAACTCAAACACAGTTCCCCCTGCCCCTCTCGTTTCCTCCGTTCGCTCCTCACTGTCCCCCATTCCTGCCGTACCCCAACCCCACCCCCCTGCGGAACCCCCACCCCATACAACAGCGCCTCCTCTTCCGAGCATCTCCCCGCTCCGAGACGACCCTTCACTCCTTCCTGCGTCAGGAATTCCACGACATACCAGGCCAAGTGTCAAATCTCGGAGTGGCCTCATCAGGTCTCCCAACAGAATGGTATTTCTTCTTAGTATCGTTCCTTCGTCTCTGAGAGGGAACTACTTGTGGCGGATCGACAAGAAATAGACCAACAAATAGACAGAAATCCTTTACTTCCACGCTATCATCAAACAGTCTTGGAAAACACACGTGGGCAAACAATGGAAAGTCTGTTTCTTCCCAAAGGGCGCGAACGCAAACCCTTATCAACTAAAGGACGCGCGGACAAAGCGTCTTAAGACTTGGTGCGAAGTCCTACGTCACAGGAACTACGTATAAAAGCGAGCACCCACTCACACTCCTTCTCACTTCGTTAGCGCTTCCATTTCGTTAGACTACTCTGTACGATATCATCTCTTCAAACCGCCTTCCGGCCTCTGGCCGGAGGCGAGGCCTGCTACTTCCTTCAAGGCCTAAGATTTATCATCAAGCCTTCAAGTTTATCTACATTCCTCAAGATATATTCAGCACCTCAGGCCTACGCCTGCAAGATCATTTAAGGCCAGCCTGCACCTCGAGAAGTAACATCACCTCAGGCCTCCGTACGAAGTCTACATCCATCATCTCGAGAGGCTTAACGGACAACGACAACTCGAATCTACGTTAATAGGTTCGTCTTCAACCCGCCTTCAACAGGGTTACATCGTCCTAAGATAAATACCTCCTATTCTAAGTACTCTTGTGAAGCCTACATTAGCCTACCGCCGAACGGTAGGCTATACTCCCAAAGTGTGTAATTAAGCGTTCCAACTGACTCTCGTGAAAGAACGCAGTAGGCCTGTTCTACAATTCAAGTGTCATTTCAATACCGTAATTCCGCGTATCATCCGTTATGTTCAATTCATATATTTATGTGTTAACTAAATATTCTCTTGACGTAATCACTTAACATCACATAATGGTCTTATATATAAATGATATTTGTGTAATCATTGTCAAGCATTTCAATCCATTATTATTAGGCCGCATCAATTATTCCTTGTGCATCCATGCAATCATTTAGCCTACTTAATCAGTGTCATGTTTTCCATTCAATGTACCAACGCACGTGCATTCTTTATATCATTTACTCGGCCCATTCAATGTTCCATGTCGCATACCTTACATACCACCAATGAGTACATTACTTATTACGTGTCAATTAAGCTATTAACATTTCATCTTATTAGCTAAGTCTATGTCATAAGCATAACGTAAAACTATCAATTAACTACTGTGAATTCTTTGTTATATCACAGTGAATAAATAACGGCTTTATTTTCATAATAAAATACAAAACTAAGGTGTCTTTTATGACCTTAATATTAATTTGCTTGGGTGTAAACCAAGCTGGTGACCTCGCTGTCATACCTGTTACTTCCAATAGTATGGTGGACCTACTCAAATAGCCTTTCATTAATAAGCAATCAGTTATTGCATCAATTAATCACTAGCATACAATTAAATCATTATCACCTTAAACGGCTAAAACTAGGTCCACTATATATATATACAGGGTGGGCCGAAAGTCTGGATCCATAGGAAAATATTTATTTTAATACATAAATTACAACAAATGGTAAATACTTAAAATGAATATCAACTTTAACTCGTAAATACGTATCCGTGATACTGTACAGTGGTTCGTACTCCAGTATAAACAACAAATTATAACAAATGCTCAAATTGGCGGCCTCTGACATCGAGACACTTAGGGATGGAATTTATGATTTTTAATAATTCTTCGAATTGACGTTCTCGAGATGCGTGTTTCATTTGATAATCTTCTTGTTGACTTTACTGGACTATTCGTTAAAGTTTCACATACCATTGCAGAGGTATTTTCATCAGTTGCAGTTTTTGTACGACCAGAACGCCGTCGATCATGTACACTTCCTGTTTCTTTGAAACGTTGAAACAACTTGCCAACAGTCACATGTGTTACTGGATGCTTATCAGGATGATTTCTATTGAATTCGGTAGCAACTTCTCTGTGTGTAGCGCCCTGTCTTGCGTACATGAGCACAAGTTCTACCCGGTCTTCTGTTGTTAGATTCGAAGCCATTTCTGGGCTGAAATAAAAAAGTATTTGAGTATTTATACTGGAGTACGAACTACTGTACAGTATCACGGATACGCATTTACGAGTTAAAGTTGATATTCATTTTAAGTATTTACCATTTGTTGTAATTTATGTATTAAAATAAATATTTTCCTATGGATCCAGACTTTCGGCCCACCCTGTGTATATATATATATATATATATCAGTGGCGACGGAGGGGGTCAGGCAGGTCAGGCAGGTCAGGCTGCGTCTGATCTGTTATTTCTCCTGCAAGGGACTCAAAAAACTAACATAAAAACTAACAATACACAATCCCATCTCTTGTCAAGTTGTCAGGCTAAAAATTTCCATCCATCCATCTATCATCTAAACCCCATTTCCCCAGTGAGGGTGGGGAGAGAGACGCGGGAAGAGAGGGAAGATATGTGGCTAAAAAGTTTGAGTTAGATATCTTTACTCTATAAAACATGTTATAATGACCACGTTAGGATTTATAAATAAGGTTACATAGCGGAGCAAGTGTAGTTTACGTCCCCCTGTGGTGCCTAGTGTAGTTTACGTTCTCCTACATTATCCCAGTGTAGTTTACGTTCCTCTACATTATCCTAGTGTAATTTGCGTTCCCCAACTTTGCCGCGTATACCTAATGAAATAAAACGTTAAAAATAACGAAAATATTACGACTTAACCAAACCAATCGTCAATTTATATATCTGATGGCCCCAAAAAAAACGTCTTGAGATTTGAACATCAATAACTTCAAAAATATGCAATTCACACTTCAGAATTTACATAACTTTTACCACAATCTATTGATAAGCCATGATAAAAATTTCAGACCTCTACATAAAATACTTTTTCCACAGCTGACGGAACAATGAGGTATGGTGAAAAAAACGAATATCATAAACTGAAAATTTTTTATTATTCACATCTTATCAACAAATATGATCAATATGTCCGCCGTCCTGCTTACAAACTAATCTTAACCTTTTCTTCCACGACATGATAAATTTTCTGATTTCTGTTAATGTTATTTTGTCCCAACATTCGAGTATTTTTTTCTTTAATTGCATTTCTGTAAACTTTTCTGTTTGGCCTTCATAAATCTTCTCTGCTAGAGTGTTCCATATGCAATAATCCATGGGATTGCAATCAGGTGATTGCGGGGGCCAGTCGTTTTTTCCAATGAAGTTGACTACATTCTGTTGTAGATAATATTGTGTAAACTTGCTAGTATGAGCTGTAGCACCATCTTGTTGAAGTATGAAATCGTTTCCACGATACAGACGTCGACAATCAGGCAAAAGAAATGAAATGAAATGAAATGAATTTTCGTCTTTCCATTCCACGATACGCCTGCTAATACCATGATGTTTATGGGAAACCGACTTGTCTGGTAGTAAAGTCTCGATGGAGGAATGTCTTTCTTACGCCGACCATAAACAACATCATTCCGGGAGTTTCGAGCAATCTCGATGGTGAAATCTTTTTCATCTGTAAAAACTATTTTTTAACATCATTGGACGAAAATCTATCAAGCAATTTTCTACAACGAATTTTTATTTTAGCTCTTACATTGCTGTCACGTCTTGAAACACGATTCCTTTTAAATGCTTTAAGTCCTACCGTTCTCTGCATTCTTTGTATGGAACTTCGACTGATACCTAAATTTCTTGCAATTTTTCTCTGAGAGCAGTGTGACCCAGGTCGATCCTCTTGAGATAGGCTCATCATTTCGATCATTGCTATATTGTCTTGAGTGTAAACTGTTTCAGGCCGACCACTTCCACGCTTCCGTGCTGTCGAACCGGTTGCTTTAAGTTTTTTAATTATTCTATTCACAGACGTAAAATTACAAGTTATTCCTGGAAATTCCCTCAAAATTCTTGCTCCAGTCCATCTTTTTTCCCCAAGAACCACTTTTCAATCATCGTTTTTTCACAGTTAGAACCATAATTTGAAGGGTAAGTTTAAAAAACAGTATTTAAAATGGGCGTAGCCTACATCATCTGACGTTTTTCAGAGACTAACAGATTATCCATAGGCTAAGGAAACTACAAGTCTTAGAATAGTTGCCAGGTACAGCTATACACATTTAGGATTTAGGATATTCATTTTTTACCATACCTCATTGTTCCCTCAGCTGTGAAAAAAATATTTTATGTAGAGATCTGAAATTTTTATGATGGCTTATCAATAGATTGTGGTAAAAGTTATGTAAATTTTGAAAGTGTAAACTGCATATTTTTGAAGTTATTAATGTTCAAATCTCAAGACGTTTTTTGGGCCAACCGATATATAAATTGACGATTGGTTTGGTTAAGTCGTAATATTTTCGTTATTTTTAACGTTTTATTTGATGGATTCTTAAAAAAATGTCTCCTAAAGATCCTAGTGTAGCTTACGTTCCCCAACTTTGACATAATGTAGTTTGTGTCCCCTTTTGCGTCAGGGGGACGTAAACTACACTTGCTCCTATATATGATAGCTATTTCCATACACACTGTGACTGTACATAAAGTTAATTATTACTCTATTATTATGCATCTTCTTAAATAACAAAGCCTTACAACTCGCATAAAAATGCACAATTCCACGTCTTGTCAGGCAAACAATTTTAAGTCTGACGTCTCTCTTTGAAACATGTTATGATGTAAATCTTATGATTTATTAATTTATAATGTTATAAAGTCATTTGGATATTCACTATACGTAACGTTATTTAGTATTTCAATTGATTCATTACTTTATATCCACCGAATGACCAAGTTTTAAATATGAAAATAAAAACCCACTCTAATAGAGAGAGTTTATTTCCACAGCAGTTTCGATGCCCACTGGTATCCTCCTCGGGTGGATACAGAAAAACGAGGAGGATGCCAGTGGGCATCGAAACTCTTGTGGAAATAAACTCTGTCTATTAGAGTGGGTTTTTATTTTTATATTTTGACCTTCACGTAGAAAAAAGTGAAGTTTTTTGCAAGTTTTAAATGTTCGAAGTCAGGCAAATTCATATTTGCCTGATGACCTGCTGCTGTGCCAAATCCAAAATGCTGCGCTGAATTCTCAAACCTCTTTTTTTTTTTAAACTTAATCTTGTTTTCAATAATATGCATATTATATACTTTATAAGGTGGGTTGGGTGGAAAATAATTGTCCAAGTTACTTAACATTTAAAAATTAATTTACTTCAAGGAAAAAGTTGATGAAAGAACTAATTAATAGCCTAATTGCTATTGGTATGACGTCACATAGTGACGTCATAGCGTTGCATGCGAGTGAGTTGTCCAACCATTCCTCCCCCTACTAAGAGACTCGGAGGAAAAGTGACAGGCTTTAAAGAAATTTACCTTAGCATTCTGAATACTTCTGTAACAGCCTTGAAGGAACGATTTGAATGCATTCAAGAGTTCTCATTTTTTTGAGTTGTTGAATTCATTAATGTTTGCATTATATAAAGAAAATTTCCCCAAAAACTTAATAGAAGCACTTGAATATAAGTACAGTAATCTATTTGACGTAAAAGCTTTAACGTCAGAACTGAAATACATCTATCAGGATCCCGATTTTTGTCAGTGCAAACATGCAAAAGAAATTTTAAAGCTTTGGCTTGACCTTGGACTTACAACAGCCTTACCTGAAACGATAAAATTAATTCGGCTCCTTTAGACAATCTCTGTAACCAGCGTGTCAACGGAAAGAAGTTTTTCAACGCTTAACAGAATAAAGACGTACCTACGGAATACCATGTCAAAGGAAAGGCTGTCTAGTTTAACAAGAATTGCCACAGAGAAAGAAATTGTAATATCGCTAGAGAAGTATAAAATGTTACACGACAAAGTAGTTGAAGAATTTGCATTAAAACCAAGAAGATTGGAGTTCATGTATAAATAAATAAGGTAAGGCGATGTTTTATTTCCTAAATTTATGCCAGTTAAAAATATTCTGATTATCATACATAATACATATCGCGGTGAAACAAATATCAAATTATGCAGTGTGTATATATATATATATATATATATATATATATATTATATATATATATATATATATATATATGCTTGAAAGGTTTGAGCCTGAGTATCCACAAAATCCTGGCGTCGCCCCTGATATATATACACACACACACACACACACACAGGAGGTTATGAATTGCCTATTGCTTGATGCTATATAAAATATGCACTATAATACTATTGCTGACATTGTCTCGAATCCACTATTGTAAAGAGGATACTTCTAATTTATCTATAACCTACACATAATCAAGTTGTCCACTAAGTATCGTACTTAAACTACAAAATTTCACAAATAGGATTAATTTTCCAGTGAGAGCTAAACATAAAATCTTAACGGGCTGAAATAAAAATTAAAACTTTTAGTTTTTATTCATCTTAGATATTATACATTCTTTATTATCTAAATTTATTTACGGCCTAAACATCTTCATTTTTTATCAGAAAGTAATTGTATACTACCACTATTTGATACAACTAATATAAATTAACATATTAATAAATGTTCGATCTTATATCCTAAAAAAGTACCGTAATATTAAACTGACTCGGATTCTTCTTTGAAAACATTAAATTGATCTCGATTCCTCTCTAAAAACAAATTTATTAATTAGTGGCATTTTACTGTTGCTCATATGTACTATAACAATCACTGTATACAGTGGTGGCCATAAGTCACGCATCACCCCTATCAATTTAAAAAAAAATTGTTTTAACGTAAAAGTAAAATACCAAAATCACTGTAAATGGTAGAAAAGATGTATTTAGAAACTCCTCAAGCATACAAAACATACTAATGAATTGCGGTCAGTATTTCGTACATTTACCCTTTTTTTTCAGCACTTCGGCGATACGTCGTGGCATGGAATTTACCAGTATTTCGCAATACTTCGGCGTAATTTCCTGCGCCCACACCAATGTTCCCTCTAATTTTTTATAATCCGTGTGCGCAAGAAATTTTCGTTGTGCATACATTTAGATTCATGGTGAAAAATTGTGCAAACATTTCTGAGTGCTATTATCTTCAAAATTAAATATATATAAATATTAACTACTTAATAAATATTATTTCCATAAGGTGATAGCTTGATCATTACGGTACTATTAAATGGATATTAAAAAACTGTTTACAATATTATATATTCTTAGAAAAGAAAACATTTTATCCATTCTAAAAATATGAATAAAATAATAGTAAAATAAAATTCAGCAAAATAAAGAAATAAAATAAAAATAACATTAATTGAAAATGACTATTTTAGTTATCATTTCTCAAAACAATTTTTAGCATTTAGCAATTTAAAATAGACCATCAAAATTAATACATGATTTTATTCATTCACAAAATAGGAATAAAATAAATTTTTTTATTATTTTTTATGAATTATGAGATAATTACTATTCGTTTTTATGCAAAAATAAGAAAGAGAAGGTTTATTTCAATGCGTTAATGTATAAAAGAAAAAAATGCAAATACATAGAGTAAAAAAAATCCGTATTGCGTAATTGCGCGGACGTCGGCGAAGTCGGGCGGAAGGGGTTAATACTTAAAAGAGCGACTATAGAGTATTTTTGATGCAAATGGTCAGACCTTGTGTGACGGTATATTTTTGAAATTATTTCATTTACTGTTGTGACTCATGATACGCTTGAGCCTGTGCGCATTTTATTTTGCTGTGTGCGCGGGTTTCACAACGTGTGTGTGCGCGCACACGCGCACACCTTAGAGGGAACATTGGCCCACACCTTCTTTATGGCTTCAAGCAAATCATTCAATGATGTAGGACTGTGACAAGTAGCTTTTTCTCTGACGGTTCACCAGCAGTTCTCTATCGGGTTTAAATCGGGCGAGTTTCCCGGCCAAGGCCCGATCAGCTGAAAACCGGAATTTCGGAGCCAGTCAGACACGGCTTTGGTGCGGTGACATGGCACTCTGTCTTGTTGGAAAAATGTTGTGTGGCGCATCTCCATAAACAGCGGCAACTTCTCCTGCAGGATATTTCACCTATCTTAGTCTTTAAAATGTAAATTATCTTATTAATTAACAAAAACAGCGAAGTCAAATTTTAATAAACTGTAAAACTTTATAATTTAAAATATTACTATTTAAAAATAGTTTTGTTAAAAAACTTGCATTAATTAAAATTGATTTTTTTTAACTGCAAAAAATTAAACAAAGTTACAACTTTAAAAATATTTTTCTTAAGACTTTACATTAATTTAAAAATGTAAAAGCTTTTTGATTACGGAAAAACTTTTAAACTGTAAAACACAACTTAAAAAAATATTTTAGCTAATAAATTTTGCATTACACTGGAAACGCGAAAATAAAAGTGTTAAAACCAGGGATGGGAAACTGAATCGAACTGGAATCGATAAACTGATAAAACCGATATTATTTTATGAACCGAAATCGAAAAAAACTCGAACTGAAAAAAATTCTTATAACTGAAATCGAAATTCGAACTGAAATTGAAAAACAATCAAAAACTTAAATCTGAATTCGAATAGATTAAAAATAATAGTTTTGCGTTTCAGTTTTGAGGAGCATTTCGATTGCAAAAAAAATATAAACAACGTGAATTATTTTCCTTTTTTTGCGACGTAACATTTATGTGGATTTAAAATATTCATTTATCCTTTATTTCGATATAGAAAATAACGCGGCTGAAAGTACAAGAGACAATGGTTTCAAAAATGAAAGAAAAAGAATTAGGGAGGAAAATTTTTATCCCATATCAAAATACTTTTCAATAATGACTGTGCTCCTTTCGTTGACTTAAGTTTAATCACTTGGTGAGGACGCCTTCAGTTTTTTCTGACCATTAAATTTTTCAGTTCGATAATTAATAGCTATACTATCTATATCTACGTACATAAGTGAGTGAGATCATCCGTGAGAATGACCAAACTTCAACTCAAATGTTAATCCTTCGGAATGTCACTCTAATCTCCTTGTGTTTCCTCTCCTCTCCTGAAATCCGTGGGAATGACCAAACTTCAACTCAAATGTTAATCCTTTGCATTAAAAAAAACTGGAATCGAAATTTAAATTGAATCGAACCGAAAAATAAACTCAAATCGAAAAAAAAATTAAAACCTTAAATCGAAACTAAAATCGATATTTTTGCAAATTTAAACTGAAATCGAAAAATGGACTTAAAAATTTATCAGTTTCCCATCCCTGGACTTAAAACCTTTTAAACCGTAAAAATTTTATAATTAAAAATTTACAAATTTGAAAATTTAAAATGTAAAAAATATTTTTGTTAAAAACTGCATTAGAAACGTGAAAATTAAATTTTTAAAACTTTATGTATTACATTAGAAACAGAAATTAAAATTTTGAACTTTTAAAATTATAAAAACTTTTTAAAATTTAAACTAGAGTAAATTAATGAGCTTAAATGAGGATAAATAAACACGCGGATGCGTACCATATTATTAAAAATACCAAGCCATGATCATTATTTTAATAGCAAGTAATTCACATTTAAAGCTAGAAGCATTAATTTAAAATTGTAAAAACATTTGCATTACAATAAAAATGAAACTGTGAAATATTTTTTAAAAGTTATTATGTTAACAAATTTTGCGGAGCTATTGAAGAATAGGGACCCCAGCCTTCTTTAGTTAGGCTTATAAGGCTAACTAACGAAAATATCACGACCTAACCTAACCAATCGTTAGGTTAACTGTACGCCCTTCACGATTGGTTAGGTTAGGTGATGATATTTTCGTTAGTTAGCCTTATAAAGCTAACTGAAGAAGGCTGGGGTCCCTATTCTTCAATAGCTCCAATTTTACATCGTATTAGAAATGCGAAAATAAAAATGTAAAAGTTTTAAACTGTAAAAATTTTGTAATTACAAATTTATGACTGAAAATTTACAACTTTAAAAATATTCTTGTTAAAACCTTTACATTACATTAAAAATGCGAAAATTAAAAATGTAAAAACTTTTTAACATTTAAAGTAGAAAAAGAATCTTAAATGGGAGTAAACATACAATACAATATTTATTAAAAACGTCAAAACGTGATCCTTATTTTAATAGCAAGGTAAATTTGCATTTAATGCTAAAAGTAAATATATTCTCGTTGCTTTGTATAGGGTTGCCAGATGTCCCGTATTTACGGGACAGTCCCGCATTTGATCCAAAAATTCCGCGTCAAAATCCCGCGTTTAAAATGTCCCGCAAAAAATATTTTTTAAGCAAATTTTTTAGGGATGAATTGATTTAGAATTTCACTATTATGTATAATAATTTCAATTTATTCACGATGTTTAATTGTTAAATATTATTGTAATAAAATTTTTCTAACTTTGTCTGTTGTAACCGTTGAAGAAATCTAGTTTCAATTTGAAAAAAAATTTGGTCTTAAAAAAACCTCAGAATTTTTTTTGTCTCGCATGGGCATTTGAAAAATCTGGCAACCCTAGCTATAGTACAGACAAATCTTTAAAGGAATAAAGCCCCGTTTAACGTGTGGGGCTTCTTTACTTAATATATAACGCTTTTCGTTCATTTGGTTCGCTTATGGTGATTCAACGGCACGTCAGCAGTGGTTGAAAAGCGTAGACATATGTCTGAACGTGAAAACAGATGTTCATGGAAAATATATCTACACAAAATTATTTAACACGAACGGATTTGTTCGTAAATTAGTTAACATGAGGTGCTTTATTCGTGAAATAGGCGTATCTAGACTGATTTTTTTTCTGAACGACATAAAGTACTCGTCGCTAAAATGGGGCACAGTCCTCCAGCTACGACATCGCTGGTAACCTCATCGTACTAAATTTTAATATAGTGATAGAAATACTTTAATTTGTCCATAATCACTAAATGTGCACGTTTGGTTTTCTGTCTCTTCACTGGTGTTTCAGACGTCACTTCACTATGCTTGTATTCTTTGATACACGTTAAACCCATGACATAATCCGTCACATCGCCAGCGTTATGAAACCCCATGACGTTTGAGTCAGAATATCCATAAACACTTGCGCTTCTCCTTCTGTCAACATTACACTTTTAAGGCCGCTTTAAACACCTGAATAGGCGCTTGAAAAGATCGTACCTGCGTATCCGCAACAGCCTCAGACTTTACAGAATGCCACTTTATCAGGGTTTAACATGCATTTGCCAACTATGATTTTTTTATACGAGAGTAAAGTTGTCAGACACTTTTTTTACCTGTTTAAACGCAATTAACCCCATAATTTACATTACATTTAATTTGGAAAACATGAAGTCCTTTGGGCCTATCGAGGTTATCAAAGTCATAAACTATATTTTATAAAATTTTGAAAAATTACAATCTCAAGTCGGCTAATTAACATAAAACTATTTACAGAGCTACCAAAGTAGCCTACATAACTTAAGCTAAAAATATACCCTATTTACACAATTTATAAACTCTCTATCATTCATGAAAGCATGTAACTTTTTCTTAAAACTAACCAAGGAGCTGTTATTAACCATATCATCTAGCAAGTCATTCCAAAACTCTACTACTCTATGACCGAAAAAGTATTTTCGTGGATCCAGTCTACAAGTATGTTTTCTAATTTTCTTATTATACCTTCGAGTTCTTTCATCAGACTCTTATAAGAAAAAGTTAATACATCTAAATTGTTCAAACCTATAAACATTTTGAAAAGCTGTATCACATCTCCCCTCAAACAGCATTTCTCAAAACTAAACATGCCCAGTTCCTTTAATCTTTCCAGGTATTCCAATCTTCTTAAGCAAAGGATAAGCTTAGTTGCCCTACGTTGAACACCTCCAAACATATCAATATCATATCTATGGTGAGGGGACCAGGCTTGAATGCAGTATTATAAATGAGGCCTTACATAAAAATTATATAATTTACACATGACTTCCTTACTCTTGTAACTAACACTTCTCTTAATAATCCCTAACATTTTTTTGCTTTATTTCCAGCCTCTAAGGCCTAAGCACTGCTTAGAAAATTTTAGATCACTACTTACTATAATGCCAAGACCTTTTTCTTGTCTAACATCCTCTTACTACGAGTAGTTTCCTTTCATTTCATAACTAAAGTTTTCATTATTTCTACCAAAATGGATGGCTTTGCATTTTTGAACATTGAATTTCATCTGCTATTTACTGGTCCAGGTCACTAATCTATCAAGATCTGTTTGTAGTTTATAAGAATTTTCTTTCATTTTCGCTGTTTCTGGAACAAACCAACCGCGGAGGTTGCGGCTGCAGTTTAAGACACGTCATACAATGGATGCACGGTGGGATAATTGCGGCTAACGTGCCGTTCGGTTCGCATTTGCGGTTCAGACGTGTTATGTTATCTTAAAATATTTTGGTTGTACTGCTTTAGTGCTGTCATTATAATTTAAATAAATTATTTTTGTAATTTTTAAAAATTAATTTTAATGTAAATTTTAATTATAAAGTTTTTATACGTTTCATTAATAAATTAAAATTTATTTCGATAAATTTATTTTTATTTCTAAATAATTTATTTTAAGGAAAGATTTAATTTTTACGATTTCATAAGTGAACTTAAATTTAGTTTTGTAAATTATTCTTATTTCCAAACAATGTATTTTAATGTACAATTTTTGTATATCCATTTTCATTCACGTTTGTGGTATGAAAGCAACGTTCGAACATGATTCTTTTCTGTCTTGATTGGTTTAATGTACGTGAGCGAGTGTATATGTGTATATATAGTTAAGTGACTGGAGCATAGTACGTTAGTGTACCCCTCCTACACACACACAAACGTTTATCAATCATCTTCGCTGGTACATACCTGTTTAAGTTTGTACTGATGACAATGTATACCCATATGCGCTGTTTAGTCCATTCGATGCCTTGCCCACTTTTATTTGCTTTTTCACCGATTTTAAGGTAATCAAACCGGCTTTTTCACTCATTTCAGCCAGTCAAACCGGCTTTACACGGCTTTATTGTCTTTAATTATCTCTCAATCTTTATTTTTGGCTGTAGAGTTGGGTGAGGAAGGTTGTGTTCTTCCGTCATTTCATTCCAAATAATGTATAGTCCTATTTTTATTTTTTAGGTTATCTTTTATTTTAAACTCGAGTTCTACTTTAAATCGTAAATAATATACTTTTGGTAATTTTTCTAATTTTTCCTCTTTTATTCTGCTTTAAAATTCCTTAGTTTTTCTAAATTAATTTATATCGAAATATAAATAATAAAAGCAAAAGTGCTGAGTAGAATGTGGAGTAGTGGGTTTCTGGGGTCATTAGGGATTGTGGGCGGGTAAGGCGGGGAATGGGCGTTGTCTGGGTGGCGAAGGTATGTTGACGGCGATGAGGAGTGTTGAGTGGCCTCTAAACTTCATAATTTATGTACTATTTCGTGAAAACTATATATATATATATATATATCGGGTAGCCATAAAAAAAAGTCCAGAGATTTAAAGTGCAATAACTTCCAAAATATACACTGTACAATTACAAATTTGAAATCCATATAAATTCAGCCTATTGACAAGCTGCCATAAAATTTTCAGAATTCTACATGCAATACTTTTTCGAAAATTAAGGAAACAATAGGTTACACTCAAATGAACAAATATCATGAAGCAAGATTTTATTATTCACATCTTATTTATTGACAGAGATGGTCACTATGCCAGCCGTCTTGTTCACAGACAGATCTTAACCTTTTCTTCCACATGATACATTTTCTGACTTCAGTTAAAGTTATTTTGTCCCAACAATTAAGTATCTTTTCTTTTAATTGCAACTCAGTAAATTTTTCTATTTGACCTTCATGAACCTTTTCTGCGAGCGTTCCATATGCAATAGTCCATTGGATTGCAGTCCGGTGACTGAGGTGGCCAGTCATTTTCCCTAATGAAATTAGCCACGTTTTGTTGGAGATAGTCCTGGGTGTACTTGCTCGTATGAGCGGTAGCTCCATCTTGCTGGAATATGAAATCATTGTCAGGATACAGACGCCGACAATCTGGCAAAAGATTTTGTTCCAAAAGATTAACATAAGTTTCTGAGTTCACTTTTTTGTTATTTTCATCAATGAAATGAATATTAGTCTTTCCATTCCATGATACACCAACTAAAACCATGATTTTGTTTGAAAGTCGACATGTCTGGTGATAAAGCCTCGACGGAGGAATATCTCTTTTACGCACACCGTAAACAACATCGCTTTGTAGTTTCATCAATTTCAATAGTAAAATCCTTTTCATCTGTGAAAATTTTTTTAACATTACGCGCTAAAAATTTGTCCGGCAACTTTCTAAAGCGTGTTTTCCTTTTTTGTCTAACATTGCTGTCACGAGTGTCACGTCTTGAGACACGGATTCTTTTATATGCCTTAAGTCCTAGAGCTCTCTGCATTCTTTGAACAGAACTGCAACTAGTCTTCAAATTTCTTGCAATTTTTCGCTGAGACGAGTGCGAGCCCGGGCGATCTTCTTGAGACAAACTATCAAGTTTGGACATAGTCAATATTTTCTTGTGTGAAAACACTTTTAGGTCTGCCACTTCCAAATTTCCTTTCAGTTAACCTAGTTTCTTTAAGTTTCTTTATTAATCTATTCACCCATCTCTTATTCCAATTTGTTCCACGAAATTCCTTCGCAATTCTTGTCCCAGTCCATCCTTTCTCTATAAAACATCTTTCAATTATCGCCTTGTTACCTTTGCATAAAACCATGATTAGAGTTGAAAACTATTCAAGATTAACAGTAGCTTAAGTACATCATTTGACATTTCTGCAGAAACTAGCTTAGCTTAGCCTAACTCCTCCCCAACTTTCGCAATAAGAATAGTTGCCAACTACTACTATATACATTTTTTGTTCCATGATATTTGTTTATTTGAGTGTACCTTATTCTTTCGTTCATTTTCGAAAAAGTATTGTACGTAGAATTCTGAAAATTTTATGACAGCTTCTCAATAGACTGAATTTATAAGGATTTCAAATTTGGATTGTACAGTGTACAGGGCATATTTTGGAAGTTATTGCACTTTAAAATAATTTTTAACTTTTATGTTTCCCTATCTTTCTTTTAGGGATTTTTAAAAAGCAATAAAAACACTAATGGGATCTTTGGGAGATTAAACGAATTAAAAAGGATTAAAAATTCACTTTTGAGTGCCACCCCTCACCCCTCCCCTCATGCCCATGCCATCCCCACCTCTCCCTCAGTGCCATGAAACCTTCACCTCTCCTCCCCCGTTCCCCAGTCGGCATACTATTGGTCTTAATAACTAAAATAATAAGGTGCTGGTTAAGTGGTGCGGTCTACTACGATTGGTTAGGTTTAATCATGATATTTTCGTTAAAACTAACGAAAATATCATGACTAAACCTAATCAATCGTCAAGGGCGATTGACAATGGGATGTAAACAAACAATTAGTAAACAAGATAAGAAGCTATAATTAAAAGGTAGACCGCCGAATCGTAGGTAGACCGCACACTTAACCAGCACCAATAATAATAAAATAATAATAATAATAATTTTCTAATTATTCGAGCTAAAAAAAATATTAATAAAACTCAAGAAGTGGAATTATACTGGTATAAGTGGAACCATAATATTCTTTTAATACTAGAAAAACAGGTTATGCAGTCCCATCCAAAAGCTCTAATCATTCAGCTGTTATTAGTTTCAAAATGAGAGGTGAACCAAAAGAGGAAGTACAAGAAGTTAAGAATTTGGGTCTAATGTAAAGTGCATTAAAATTCAGCCAACCCAAATTTTCCAATTTATTCCTCAGTCTTTCCATATGTCATCTGAGCTATAGACTTCAGGATATAAAAACGTACGTTTGTAACCCCACTTAACTTCGACATTGCTATTTTTCATTATTGTACAGTAGTTCTATTCTTAGTACTTGTATTTTTATTATATCTTATTCATTTCTTTATTTTTTATTTCAGTTTGTATTGTTATTACTTCTCATATGGGATATTGGTCTGCCAATAAAGTTTTTCATTTTCATATATATATATATATATATATATGTTAAACACAGACCGTGCATGGAACAAGGAACTCTTCTGGGAAAATTAAATCCACTATAGTCCGAATAAGTAATGGTAAATGACAAATACCATAGTTTTTTTCCTTTTTCATGATTTTAGCCCGACGTGGGCAACGGGTCTCTCGCAAAGAGATCCCATAAATATAGCTTCCCTCACCAGCTATCTGCAAAGCAGACAGGATCCAGCTTTGGGACGTGGATCTAGGGTTTAAAGCAAGCCTAGATCCCTACACTCAGAACCTCTATATAAGTAAAAGACTCGTTGCATTCACGTCGTGTTGAATAAATCAAAGAAAAAGGGGGTAACTATTGTATTTTTAGCCAAAAAAACCAAAACTTAAACCTCAACCGGGACATTGAGCGCCACTTTTCAAGGCACGAAACACGTCCGTTTAGTATACACAAACTCAGAATGGTTCCCTGAGAACATTATATGTTAAACACAGACCGTGCATGGAACAAGGAACTCTTCTGGGAAAATTAAATCCACTATAGTCCGAATAAGTAATGGTAAATTTACCATTACTTATTCGGACTATAGTGGATTAATTTTCCCAGAAGAGTTCCTTGTTCCATGCACGGTCTGTGTTTAACATATAATGTTCTCAGGGAACCATTCTGAGTTGTGTATACTAAACGGACGTGTTTCGTGCCTTGAAAAGTGGACGCTCAATGTCCCGGTTGAGGTTTAAGTTTGGTTTTTTTGGCTAAAAATACAATAGTTACCCCTTTTTCTTTGATTTATTCAACACGACGTGAATGCAACGAGTCTTTTACTTATATAGAGGTTCTGAGTGTAGGGATCTAGGCTTGCTTTAAACCCTAGATCCACGTCCCAAAGCTGGATCCTGTCTGCTTGCAGATAGCTGGTGAGGGAAGCTATATTTATGGATCTCTTTGCGAGAGACCCGTTGCCCACGTCGGGCTAAAATCATGAAAAAGGAAAAAACTATGGTATTTGTCATTTACCATTACTTATTCGGACTATAGTGGATTTAATTTTCCCAGAAGAGTTCCTTGTTCCATGCACGGTCTGTGTTTAACATATAATGTTCTCAGGGAACCATTCTGAGTTTGTGTATATATATATATTATATATATATAAGTTAGAGGCCCAATAAAAGAAGGCGATAAAACCTTTGAAAACTTGCTTATTTTCTTATATTTTTATCGTTTGATCGTTTGGGGAGTTTATGATTATATATATATATATATATATATATATATATAATATATATATATATATATGAAATGAAATGAAAAGGTTTATTTGCAGACTATAGTCCATATGACAAATATTATTAATACAATGACAGTTCATACACTAAGGGTGGAAAATATATACAATTGCTTAGAAATAATACTGTAATGTCGAAGTTAAGTGGAGCTACAGACAGACGTTTTCGTACCAAGAAGTCCATAGCTTAGGCCTTAGAGGATAAATGGCAGGACTCATGGATAGCTTGGATGATAGGGTTGGTTGATTTTTAATTCTTTGCATTAAAAAATCAACCAACCAATATATATATATATATATATATATGGAAATTATTTCACGAAAGTAACATGTGAATAATATTTATGATGTAAATAACCACGAAGGAAAAAGGAAACAGAGAATGGTGCTCAAGCGCTTTCGTCTAATGACATCCTCAGGATGTCATTAGACGAAAGCGCTTGGGCACCATTCTGTTTCCTTTTTATTTCGTGATTATTTCATCATTATATATATATATATAAATAAAATCATTATTATTCTTTACCAAGATTCCAGCTCGGGCCCTCTGACTCAGAGACGTGGGAGTTGACAATTCTGATATGACAAGCTGAAAGTTAACAGCAACCTTGCGACATCTCATCACGCGAGGGAAAAAATAACGATTTCGCGTGCAGATGTGTTTTTACGTTATTGTCCAACTGAACTCAAGTAACAACGCTTTGCTGAAAGTGTTTGGGATAATAAATAGAGTAATTAAATAATTTTAACTTATAATATTCAATCTCATTTTGTTTTTTTATTTAATTAAATTTACTTAGGCCTATATTACATTTGGAAAACATGAGTCCACTCTGGCCTGTCGAGGTTATGCAACCTGGATAAGTGATCTGAAGCTATATTTTATGATTAAATTTTGCAAAGTATTAATTTCAAGCCATGCTCTGTATAGCAAAGACACCTTTACGTTTTACTCTTCTGCCAGCTTGTAGTAAGTTGTAACCATCGATATGCATTTCTTTCTTATCTATGCAGTATCGCAGTTTTCAGTCCTTGGCAGTATATATATATATATATATATATATAATATATATATAATATATAGTGCTCACGCGGTTATCCATGATTCAGCCAACCGTGAATCCAGTTAACCGTAATTACTAACTGTCACTATTATGCACTTATCCGTGAACTTGGCACCGAGTTACTCATGATTTAGTACAGTGTTTACATCCGTGGCTTCTCTCGACAACCTATCAGAACGCGCCTCAGTCGGTGTCTCTCCACGCTACCAAAGATAATTAATATTAGTAGAGGGAGAGGTCACAATCTTGTGTTGAGTACAAACTGCATAATTCTATATTATATTGTAATAAAATAATACTGTGTGTGGTGGCGAGCAGCAGCGGCTACACCATCCATCCACTGGCGGAGTATATGAGTTAACTGTGAGTTAACCCCTCAATCACGGACAACTGAATGAGTATTATATATATATATATTATATATATATATATATATATATATATATATATTATATATAAAAACCTCTTTGGTTAGCTTCCGCCCGAATTGTTCATTCTGACGAAGGTCAAGCTTTTCACTCCACCTTAGACCTACAATTTAACGTGGAATCCGAACCACGCCCCATCAGCAGCCCAGCGTCTTAACCACTAGGCCACCTAGGGTATCCATTTATCTACCAACCACTTTCTTTATTGTGTGAAAGGATGAACAGCTGGGTTTGCTGCGCGCCGGCTGCCGTCGGGTCTCGAACCCGGGGCCGATGGTTTCGTAGTCAGCTACGCTAAGCACTATATATTAGTGATGTACCGAATACCGCATATTAGCTTTATTTTGGTTATTAGGTGTCATTGCAAAAAAGTGAAGCCGTTATTAATTTGACAGCACGTAAAATTAATTGTAAATGTGAGCAAAAGCAGTATGTTTTAACCACCAAAAATCTACCAGGTTCCCACACTCATGAAAACATTACAACTGCATTGACTTCTATATTGTAAGAATGGTCAATAGAGGGAGATCGTGTGCATGTAGTTGTGCACGACAACGGCCGTAATATTACTAAAGCTGTTCGCGTTCTCAAAATGACTTCTGTTGCTTGTACGAATCATAATTTAGGATTTGCAGTTAATGAAGCCCTTCTTAGCCAGAAGTCTATTTCAGATATATGTGCAATTGCGGGCTGAATCTGTTTGCATTTTAATCATTCATCTCCAGCCTGTAACAGACTTAAGGGAATCCAGAAGCAATATAATTTACCCGAAAACACACTTATAAGAGACGTTATCACCCGATGGAACTCTACATTCTATATGCTACGACGACGATTTCAACAAAAAACTGTAGTTGTTGCATACATCTCGGACTATGACATACCAACCCTCTAGAACCATCAGTGGACACTTATTCAGCGTGTTGTAAAGCTTCTTAGCCCATGTTAAAAATTAACGAATGACTTTTCCTCTGATTCTTTTTGTCTTTCCATGTTGTCTCCCAATGTAACAGGTCTCATGATACTTTTGCATAATATAAATGATGATGCAGGTATTCATACTATGAAAAACGATTTAATAGAAAATCTACAGATTCGCTTCAAGCAGCGGAAGACAGACATTACTCGCATGATTGTTCAGGTTTTAGAGCCTCGTTTCAAATCTGCTTGCATTACAGTGCCTGAGTTTGTAATAAATGAGATAATCACTATGTCTGCATCATCACTTAATGCTAGTTCTACATGTAATATAACTCATGGCGATGAAACAACTGTTTTTGTATCAAGAGAAGATCAAGAACCTTCAAAAAAAGAAGCCGAAGTTGGAATTATTGAACTACTTCGATGAGGTTGCTACGCCTTCACGATCAGATGTGCTTCCACTATCAAAATACCCAGAAAAGTTATCAAAAAGTATTAGACATCTATTCAAAGGAACTAAAGGAGAACCCTTTTGATTGGTGGCGCCATAATCGCGAAAGATGTCCGAAACTATTAGTACTTGCTCGCAAATATCTCACCACGCTGCCCGCAAGAGTACGAAATGAACAGCTGTTCAATTCTGCGAAAAATGTAATTACCGACACACGTAATCGTTTAGCTCCTGATGCTGCTGAACGGCTAATTTTTCTACACGATAATCTACTTGCCTTAAATTTCAATTATTGGGTTTTGTTTTTGCGTTAATTATTATTATTGCCTGTCCATTTTTTTTGTAAGGTTACTTACAAAATCATACTATGATACTTCTTAGTGTCACTATACCAAGTTGGATTTGGTATAGTTCCATTTCATAAATCGCGTTATTTATCCTAATTATCAAGTATTCGATATTCGGTTAAAACAGTGGTTCTGAAACTGGGGTACGGCGTACCTCCAGGAGTACGCGAGGGAATCTTAGGGGATACGTGAAGGGGTCCTGAAAATATAACCCTTTTAATTTTATATAAGATAAGATTAACAAACGACCACGAATCACACGGTCGTAAAGAAAGTAAAAATCGTCTGTCTCTCAAAAATCCAGAAAATCCCGTGAAAGAATTCAAGGGTACAGAAGAAGATATATATATATATATATATATACACAAATTCAGAATGGTTCCCTGAGACAATTATATGTTAAACACAGACCGTGCATGGAACAAGGAACTCTTCTGGGAAAATTAAATCCACTATAGTCCGAATAAGTAATGGTAACTGACAAATACCATAGTTTTTCTTTTTCATGATTTTAGCCCGACGTGGGCAACGGGTCTCTCGCAAAGAGATCCCATAAATATAGCTTCCCTCACCAGCTATCTGCAAAGCAGACAGGATCCAGCTTGGGACATGGATCTAGGGTTTAAAGCAAGCCTAGATCCCTACATTCAGAACCTCTATATAAGTAAAAGACTCGTTGCATTCACGTCGGGTTGAATAAAAAAGAAAAAGGGGGTAACTATTGTATTTTTAGCCAAAAAAAAACAAAACTTAAACCTCAACCGGGACATTGAGCGTCCACTTTTCAAGGCACGTAACACGTCCGTTTAATATACACAAATTCAGAATGGTTCCCTGAGACAATTATATGTTAAACACAGACCGTGCATGGAACAAGGAACTCTTCTGGGAAAATTAAATCCACTATAGTCCGAATAAGTAATGGTAACTGACAAATACCATAGTTTTTCTTTTTCATGATTTTAGCCCGACGTGGGCAACGGGTCTCTCGCAAAGAGATCCCATAAATATAGCTTCCCTCACCAGCTAACTGCAGTTAGCTGGTGAGGGAAGCTATATTTATGGGATCTCTTTGCGAGAGACCCGTTGCCCACGTCGGGCTAAAATCATGAAAAAGAAAAACTATGGTATTTGTCAGTTACCATTACTTATTCGGACTATAGTGGATTTAATTTTCCCAGAAGAGTTCCTTGTTCCATGCACGGTCTGTGTTTAACATATATATATATATATATATACAGGGTGTCCCAAAAGTCTCCATACATAGGGAAAATTAGCACTTTTTAGCAAAATGTAACTTTATTTACAAAACATTCTCTACATGATTGCCATTTCTTTGTAAACACACACGGATGCGTCTCTCCCACTCATGGTGAACTCGTGTTAACACATTTGGTGTTATGGACGTAATTGCACTTCGAATGCGTTCCTTTAGGCGATCCATGTTCTGTATCTTTTCCTGGTACATTACGTCCATAAAACCAAATGTGTTAACACGAGTTCACCATGAGTGGGAAAGACGCATCCGTGTGTGTTACAAAGAAATGGCAATCATGTAGAGAATGTTTTGTAAATAAAGTTACATTTTGCTAAAAAGTGCTAATTTTCCCTATGTATGGAGACTTTTGGGACACCCTGTATATATATATATATATATATATATATATATATATATATATATATATATATATATATATATATATATATATATATATATACAAGTTCCTTCTTCATATATATATATTTTACACACGAACTGTGCATGGAACAAGGAACTCTTCTGGGAAAGTTAAATCCACTATAGTGTGAATAAGTAATGGATAAGTGGATCCTATCTGCTTGGCAGAGAGCTGGTGAGGGAAGCTATATTTTGGGGCATCTTTGCGAGTAACCCATTGGCCACGTCGGGCTAATATCATGAAAAGGAAAAACCTGTAGTGTTTGCCATTTACCATTACTTATTCGGACTATAGGGGATTTAACTTTCCCAAAAGAGTTACTTGTTCCAAGCAAAGTCTGTGTGTAACAAAAAAATTTCTCAGGGGACCATTCTGAGTTCGATTCCATATATATATATGTTAGGGTTTCCTTCTTCATATATACAGGGTGTCTCAGAAGTCACGCACCATAGGCTTTATTCAGATTTACGAAGTTTACGAGTCGAAATGTGTTTTTAAGTGATGTTTAATTACAATATATGTTTGATAATGTTCAAATAATAAAATTAATAGTATGTACAGTTAATCAAAAAACTATCTTAAAATAATTAAATTGAATGAAGCTACAATAGCCAATGGTGTCTCAGAAGTCGCGCACCATTGGCTAATGTAGCTTCATTCAATTTAATTATTTTAAGATGGCTTTTTCATTAACTCTACATACTATTAATTTTATTATTTGAACATTATCGAACATATCTTGTAATTAAACTTCACTTATAAACCATTTCGACTCATAAACCTGTAAATCTGAATAAAGCCTATGGTGCGCGACTTCTGAGACACCCTGTATATATATATATATATATATATATATATATATATATATATATATATATATATATATATATATATATAAAAGTGGACCCGCCGATATCCCATTTTATATAGCCTGAATAGTTCGTAAAATACCTTTGTTTTTAAACCATTAATTTTATTGATCTGACATTGGTACCATTTGACGCGGAAACCTATTATTGCTCAAAGTTAATGTTTTTCGCAATGAAAATTTCCACTTCTTTATTATTATTAAAATAGTTGTTGAACAAAACTTGTGAAGTAATCGAAAATTCACGGATTAGTGGTGATTCAAAAGGCTTCTTATTTATAGTTACTTGTGATTCAAAGTATATAGAATTCCTTACGTGTTTGTTTTCTGAGGCATTTTGTACGGCGCAGTTGTAAGAAACTGATTTAATTTGGAATTAAATATATTAAAATGTAAACGTGTCGTAAACTGATTTAATTATGAAATTAAATCTATTAAAATATATTAAAATGTTCTGAGGTATCTCACTCTCTCCCTGGGTTTTAACTAGGAGTGTGTTTGTCGAGAAATGTAGTATTTCGTTAATTAAGTGGTTTATGTTTAGTGTTCCATGTCTATCTGTGCCATACATTAAAAAAACATGTATTCAAGCTCGCGTTTTCCGTGTCATTATTCTTGTGCTAATTAAATATATCGGGGAAAACCGTTGTCATTCCCCAAAATTCCTTTCGTTCAAAATGTCTGCATTCTCCTTGTCTTAGTTTAGTTGCCAGCCACGGCCTACCAAGCGTTGTTACAGAAATTTCAGAATATCAGAGTAAATCAGTAAAAAATGTACAAAATATGTAAATTAAATAATTAATAATAAATAAAATAAATCACTATAAAGTGTTCATTCATTGTGAAGCTAAAAACTTGAGTATTCATTCTGTGATGTATTATTATTGTTTCGGTTTCTAAGAACAACTCATAAATAGACTAGAACAAACAAAATTTCGATTTTTTAGGTTAGGTTAGGTTAGTTAGGGTAGGCTTCACTTGGTTGGCTTGGGTCTAATTAGATTAGATATGTTAGATTAGGTCACTGTTTCCAACATTACCGGGCTAAGGTCCCCTTTTATATGTGAAGAAATTTCCCCCCTGGACCTTTTTATGTACAATCATCACAAATTCGTCTTAAAGAAGAGCTAAAAATAAGCACTGTCCAGTTATTATCCGGATTTAAGGATAGATTGACAAATCTGCATTTAATCTTTGTGTCAGAACTATATTTATCGTCACGAATTGGGCTCCAACGGGGGTATCTGAGAAAGCCCCAACTCTTGAAGTATTCAAATAATCAGTAAAGTTTGTTACCTTGGCTATTAAAATGGTTATAAAAGAACTGCAAAGGGAAATCACGAGGATGACTGGAAAATCAGGGGAAGAAGCGAAGGCCAGGCCAAAATGGCACCGGAGACAGATTCAGGGGGAACCCCTTGGATTGGTCGGAAACCTCAAGTCGCTCTGACTAGTTTCCATTTCGGCACCTTGATACGGAACACATTATACAATGGCACTCAAAAATATTTGTACAGAGAAATATTTCAGTTGTATTCGTCCTTATACCTTTGTACCATGCATAGAATAGTTAGGAACAGTTTACTGCTCGTTTGGAAAATTTAAAAAAATAAAAAATTTCCAACATATAATGTAGAACATCAAAGAATTTCAGGAAAATAAAAAAGTTAAAACGCAAAAGTTTTCGTACATTTCGTACACTTGGTTACAAAATTATTAATATTTTTTTGTCCACCTTTCGCTTGAATGACTTCAGTGATTCGTTTTGGGTATTTTTCTACAAGATTTCGACATCTCTCAGTAGAAATTTTGATCCATTCTTCTAAGGAAAATTGTTGCAATTCATTCAGATTCGAACGGTTTCTTTTGCACGCAACTTTTTTCAAATCAAACCATAAATTCTCGATTATATTGAGATCTGGATTTTGACTGGGCTACTCGAGAAGCTTGAAATTCTTTCTTGAAGCCATTTCATGGCGCTCTTACTTTTATGTTTGAATTATTATCTTGTTGCAGTACCCATTTGCGATCCATTCGCAACTCCCGAACTGAAGGCAATGCATTTTCTTCTAAAATTTGCTGATATTCGTTCAAATTCAAGATTCCATTGATGACAACGAGCTTTCTTGGACCAAAGTATCCCCAAAGAAGCGAACTGTCACCACCATGTTTAACTGTAGGAAGAATGTTTTTTTTGCCTCGGATTTGGTTTTTGCCAAACATACCGTTGCTCGTTGTTCCCGAATAATTCAATTTTGGTCTCGTATGTCCAGAGAACTTTTTTCCAGGATGCAAATCCATCATTTCGATGATTCTTGGCGTACTTGAAATAAGCTTCTTTGTGCGCTTTTCGTGGCAGAAGTTTTCTTCGTGAAACCCTTCCATGCAAACCATTTTTTTCTCAATGTACGACGGTACAGTGGAGGGATGGATGGGAATCGATCTTAGACAGTCTTAATGTTTGGCAAATATCACCTGTAGTCACTAGTGGATTCGCAGTGGCCATTCTTTTAATCCTTCTAGCTGTACGTTCTGAAATCTTGCAAGGTCGTCCACACCTTGGTAGAGTTTTGATTGCTCCAAAGCCTTTCCCTTTCTTTATAACTGCGGCAACCGCCGTAAATGGAATTCGAAGTTCTTCTATATTCCCATAACCCTTTCCAGAATCGGTGGAACAATAACAGATCTCTTAAGATCGTCACCACGACGACCCATTGCTTAATAATGGCTTGTACAGTCATCCGTCTTCCATGAAGATTCACAGAGAAAATTTTAGAATTCAGAATTGCCAACAGTCTCTAATCGATAAACAGCTACCTACTGATAAAAAAATTTAAATTCTTTAATCCTCATGTGGACACACAAAGCATTAAATAATCTTGTAAGTAAATGTACGAAAACTTTTGTATTTTAACTTCTTTTTATTTTCCTCAAATTCTTTGATGGTTTACATTCTATGTTGGAGTTGAACTAATTTTTTTTACTTGTTAATTTTTTCCAAACGAACGGTAAACTCTTCATAACTATCCTATGCATGGTACAAAAGATGAGGACAAATGTAACTGAAGCACGACTACTTATGAGCGCCACTGTAGCTTACCGCGGACACCACTTTTGGGAACACTGGATGATGTTAACTTACGATCAACCTTATTCAAGTCTATCTCATTCAGCCTATTTCTTTTCATTAAAACAGTACTGCTATCATGTACATGCATTTTAAAATGGTAAATTAAATTACCTGTCGAAAAAAATTCCAGGTGTGTGTGTGTGTGTGTGTGTGTGTGTGTGTGTGTGTGTGTGTGTGTGTGTGTGTAGGGGATTACGGTAAAATATCATCCTAATAGATCTCGATTTCAGAATCAGAAGATTTATCTTCTAAAAGAGAAATATTTTCGTTTTCACTCTCTTGGGAATAATTATCCCCTTCTTTGAAATCTGAATAATGCATGAATTTTGACTGAGTCACGACGGCTTTGGGTATGCTCGAAAAGTGTATTTTACATTTGGCTTCGACTTTTGTCAATGGGAATATTTTATGAACTGTTAAGTGACATATTGACAAGATTCAGTTATATATTATCAGGATACTAAAATAATTCTTACAGCGCGTTATTCCTTGCGACTATCTTTCGCAGTAAGAAAGCAACTCTCACTAGTGTGTGGTTATAATATATATATATATATATATATATATATATATATATATTATAATATATATATATATATATAATATATATATATATAACAACGCTTTAAACAGAACCTTTTTAATCCAAAAACGAGCAATAGGATTATTATCTGATGTTGATGTCCATGATCATTTTAGAGCATTATTTTTTTAAAGAACAAAAACTACCTAAAACTCAAAGATGTAATCAAACTGGCCCATTTTATTTTTATTTACAAATATAAGAACAAAATCATTAACTTACATGAGTAATGTAATGATGGGGCTGCTTAACCTCTTTCGCAACATCTAAAGTCATATGACGGAGGGGACCTACGGCTTTACGTGTGATCCGAACCACGGCTTACTACATAATCTGGACTAAGAGGATTGTCTCCTATCCAACTACTGCCCGACCCAATGTCGCTTAACTTCGCTGATCAAAGGGAAGCGGTGTTATGACATTGGCTACGACGTAGCCCCTTACATTGGCTAAATAAATATTTCGTAACTCATCAAGGAATCCACTCATATCAGACCAGAAATAGATCAAAACATGTTATTCCTCAATTTAGATTGTCTTTATCTCAAAAATTCTCTATTTTCATTGGATTGAAACTGTGGAATGATTTAAAGGCTGATATAAAAAAAAATTGTGACTGTAAATTCGTTTAAAAACAACTTGAAATTTCGATTTTTCGATATTGATTTCTTTGTATGGCATTGTTATCATACCGTCAATAATGACTTTGTATTTATTTTATATCTATAATAATAAATAATTATAATAATAACTTAAGATTAATACTCTAATTATAATTTTTTAGTCGTCATTTATATATTATTAATAATAATAGCTATTTGTTTTATATTTAATTAAGAGCCCAGTAAAGCCTAAACTTTAAAGGCCAAATAAAATAAAATAAAATAGTCCAATTTCATAATTATTATTTTGTGTCGAAATTATTATAAAAATGTAAAACTGGTTTATTTCAGAAATAAAGGTTATTCAAAGAATATGCCTTTGGTTTGCTTCCGCCCGAATTGTTCATTCTGACGAAGGTCAACTTTTCACTCCACCTTAGACCTACAGTTTAACGTGGAATCTGAACCACGCCCCACCGACAGCCAGCGTTTTAAACCACTAGGCTACCCAGGGTAACCCATTTATCTACTAACCACTTTCTTTTATTGTGTGGAAGAGATGAGCTGGGTTTTGCTGCGCGCTGCCTGCCGTCACCGGGTCTCCCCGACCGGGGCCGATGGATTCGTACTCAGCGACGCTAACCACTACACCTATATATATCTATATATATATATTATATATATATTATACATTTCAACTGCAAAGAACACGCAGTAATATAACGTAAAGGACGACGCTTGTATAGAACATTCCGCGCAAGATGAGGAGGGAGAACGAACAAATGAAAAAATGAGTAACCACCGGGAATCGAACCCGGAATCTTCCGATATAATATATATATATATATATATATATATCAGGGATGGGAAACTGATAAATTTTTAAGTCCATTTTTCGATTTCAGTTTCAATTTGAAAAATACCAATTTCAATTTAAGTTTTTAAGTTTTTTTCGATTCAAGTTTTATATTTTTCGGTTCGATTCAATTTAAATTTCGATTCCAGTTTTTTTAATGCAAAGGATTAACATTTGAGTTGAAGTTTGGTCATTCCCACGGATTTCAGGAGAGGAGAGGAAACACAAGGAGATTAGAGTAACATTCCAAAGGATTAACATTTGAGTTGAAGTTTGGTCATTCCCACGGATTTCAGGAGAGGAGAGGAAACACAAGGAGATTAGAGTAACATTCCAAAGGATTAACATTTGAGTTGAAGTTTGGTCATTCCCACGGATTATCTCACTCACTTATGAAGATATGGATCACTTTGACATATTGCTTCCCAAAGCATTCGGGAAGCAATATGTTAAAGTGATCCCTCCTGGGAAACAATATGTTGGTTAGAAAGAGGTTCGTAATCTAGGAGATAACCTACCGACCGTAAACAAAGCTATAAATGCCCTAACCGGGCATTCTTTATATAGTTAATGTAGGTTAACTGAATGCCCGGTTAGGTCAACTGTACGCCCTTGATGATTGGTTAGGTTAAGTCATGATATTTTCGTTAGTTTTAACGAAAATATCACAACTTAACCTAACCAATCGTCAAGGGCGTACAGTTGACCTAACCGGCATTCAGTTAACCTACATTAAATATATAAAGAAATGAAAGGCTGCAAAAAGGAGCTACTGAACTCGTACTTGTGGAAATGATGTGGCGTGACCGATTCTTCCGAAATCCATTTTTTACTTTGTGTGCCCATATAGCGCAACAATTCTAATAAATTTACTTTCAATCTAATATTTTAACATGTTATCATTTACTTTTTATGCCTTTACGTTATTAAAGCGAACATTTTTTATCGTACTCCTTATCCTAAATATTGGGAAGCAATATGTCAAAGTGATTAACACTGGGAAGCAATATGTTAAAATGATATACACTGCGAAGCATATGTTAAGAGAGGTTCCTGGGAGGCAATATGTTAAAGTGATCCGTAGATATAGATAACATAGCTATTATCGAACCGAAAAATTTAATAGTCAGAAAAAACTGAAAGCGTCCTTGCCAAGTGATTAAACTTAGGTCAACGAAAGGAGCACAGTCATTATTGAAAAGTATTTTGATATGGGATAAAAATTTTCCTCCCTAATTCTTTTTCTTTCTTTTTAAAACCATTGTCTCTAGTACTTTCAGCTGCGTTATTTTCTACATCGAATTAAAGGATAAATGAATATTTTAAATCCATACAAATGTTCAGTCGCAAAAAAAGGAAAATAATTCACATTGTTTATATTTTTTTTGCAATCCAAATGCTCCTCAAAACTGAAACGCAAAACTGCTGTTTTTAATCTATTCGAATTCAATTTCAGGTTTTTGATTGTTTTTCAATTTCAGTTCGAATTTCGATTTTAGTTGTCAGAATTTTTTTCAGTTCGAGTTTTTTTTCCGATTTCAGTTCATAAAATAATATCGGTTTTATCAGTTTATCGATTCCAGTTCGATTCAGTTCCCATCCCTGATATATTATATATATCTATATATATATATCTATTATATATATATATATATATATATATATAGTGTTCTAAAATTACCTAGTAAACTTTTTTATGACGCAATATCTTAAAATTATGCGATATTCAACAATTTTATTTCAAATACAGCAACAATAATTGCTTAATTTAGAATTTAGATCATCATTGTCTTTCTTCAACGTGAACACATTGTTCTCAACGTCCAACTACTGATCGACAGATTTATAAAAGTTTACTAGGTAATTTAGAACACCCTATTTATCTATCTATCTATCTATCTATCTATCTATATATATATATATATATATATATTATATATATATATATATATATAATATATTATATATATATATATATTATATATATCTATATATATATATATATATATATATATATATATATATATGACTGCTGCAAAAATAGGAAATGTGAAATCAAACTTAGCTAACTTTTTCCTCTGGTTCCATCATATGTTAATAGCTCACAGTTAAAAAGACAGGCTCTAGGTGGCCGGAAAGTGTTACCAATTTTGACTTCAATATTTCCACTTTACCATTACCAGGCATTATATTACGATGAACAGTAAATCAGAAATAGTTTTACAAAAAACAATAATATTACACTAGGCAGTTATTTTTTGCCAATCTTGGCCAGGCCAGCCTTGGTCCCACTGCTGTGCCTCTTCCTTTGGGGCGCTGATAGCCAGTATCGGGTCTTCCCTGAGCTCCCCGTCCTGGGAGCTGTGGATGAAGTCCTACACCAATTTTATGAAACGTTCTGCAAGGTCGTTGACAACGCAGAACCCCTTGACGTACTGCTGGAACCTCAGGTAGCCGGCCCTGGTGGTCCACAGCCCCACCTCCTCCCTCAACGACTTTTTATGCAGGAAGGAGGGGCCAAGGACGAACGCCCAAAAACGCGCTCCCCCCCCCTATAGAAGAAGAGAGCCAAAATAAAGGTCCAGAGTTTTCGAGATGCCTAGACACTCGACGTTTGAAAGATTGGTGGTCAAAGACAGGAGGAAAGATGGATTGAGGAAGATTGTTCAAGAGTTCACCTGGTTGAGTAGATGAAAGACTGAAAATACCGATTAACCATTGCGTTAAAGAGTTGGACAGAAAAGGAATGAGAAAGTGTAGAAAGTCTGGTGCTGCGTGCTCTCCTTAAAGGAGGAGGCATGCAGTTAGAGCGTTCAGAAGAGCAGTGTCCGTTATCATAGCGATAGTAAAGAGAGAGTGAGGCAACATTGTGTCGAAGAGGGAGGGATTGAAGACTAAGTAAGAGGCGGGGAAATGATGAGACGAAAAGCCTTTGATTTCACCCGGTCAAGTACGGTTGTGTGGGTTGAGCCACCCCATACATGAGAAGCGTACTTCCTACAGGGGCGGACAAGACCCCTGTACAGAGAGAGCAACTGAATGTGAGTGAAGACCTGTGAATCCGGTAAAGTACACCTAACCTCTTAGAAGCTGTTTTGGAAAGAGACTACTGTATATGTGATCTTTCCAGGAAAGATCACGAGAAAGGAAACGCCAAGAATGTTAAAAGAAGAAGAAGGATTGAGTTGTGTGTTGGTAAAGGTAAGGAGATAGGTGTGTGTTGTTGAAGGTAAGGAGATAGTTGTGTGGAAGACTGTGATGAGTAGACAGATGGAGGAACTGAGTTTTTGAGTCACTGAAAACCACAAGGTTTTCTCTGCCCAAATCAGCGATAGCAGAAAGATCAGAGGTCAGGTGCTCCATAGCCGTACTACGCGAATCATGGATTGACTGTTGAGAGGGACGCTTTCGGAAGCGGGTGGAGAAGTGAAGAGTGAAATCATCGCATAGGAGTGAATATATATATATATATATATATATATATATTATATATATATATATATATATATATATATACTATATATACAGGGCGTCCCAAATAAATGTATACACACTTTAACAGCTGATAGCTCAATTGATGTTTCTTTCTTTCCAAGTTAAACCCATTAGAATTAATAATGGCAGTCAGACTAAGCTTTGAACAAAGGAAATTCATTCTAAAATGCTACTGGAAGTGTGAAAACGCAGTTGAAGTGCAAAGACAGTTTAGGAGGGAGTTTCAAACAGATCCACCAACGCGACTTACCATCACTCGAATTAGAGATAAGTTTGAAGCCGATGGAACTGTTCAGAATGTCCACAAGAAGCGTTCCGGAAGACCACGGACATCGACAAGCCCCACAAAGCAAGAAAGAGTACTAGAAACGTATCACCAAAGTCCAAGAAAATCTGTGCGGCAAGCGAGTCGTGAGGTAGGAATCTCAGAATCGTCTGTCCAACGCATTTTGAAGCGCTGTCAATGGAAAAGTTACATTCCAAGATTAGTCCATGCTATTAATGAAGATGATCCGGACCGAAGAGTGGAGTATTGCGAGTGGTACTTGGCACGATGTGGATGTGGATTGGACGAAGGGGTTTCGTAGAATACCCTCCGCGTTCACCAGACCTCACACCACTAGACTTTTTTTTATGGGATACTTAAAAGACAAAGTCTACGCTATAAAACCTGCAACAGTCGCTGAATTGAGAGCAGCCATTGAACGAGAATGCACACAAATACCAAACGAAATGTTTCGTGATGTTTGCGATTCCATTGCTTCGCGTTATCAGCAGTGCCTGGACCAGAACGGACGTCAGTTTGAAAACAGGCGTTGACAAAACAATTAAATAATGTCTGTAGATTCTATTACATTTTGAAAATGAAATGTATTTTAATAAACACTGCCTTTATAAGTATTTAAAGTGTGTATACATTTTTTTGGGACGCCCTGTATATATATATATATACTCGTATATAATGGAGTTAACCCCCACTAAAAAGACCACGAGGTGAAAAGGTGCAATAATGTAGAACTCACGGGTAATTTGATTCCTTAACTCTTGGACTTCTACCTCTCATTAGTTGCACATTTGAACGTAACTTGTATTAACACTGAATTCAGTGCGCAACATAAACGTAACTTTTTCAGCTTTAACAAAATTAAAACTCATTTCCGTTGTTTTATTCCACATCTTTTTGTTTTTTATTTCTCTTAACTGCGTAACTTATGCGTAATATTTTTAAGCTAATAAAACCAATATGGATTCTTCCAGATAAATAATAGAATCTATAAATTGGGATTCTCGTAAAAATAAAGTAGCTGTAAGAACGTTTTTATGCTTATGTTTTGCAGTTAACTGTAATTATAGACATGTGTTACTCTTTAGGTACTTGGCGTAAAACCAAAATAGTAAAGGGGGATTAATAGAATGTATAAAAAATATTTCATGACATTCATTACATTCATTTTCATAACTGAAAAATATATATTATATCTTTATATGTGAATTACAATATCTTCGAAAGTAGTTTCTGAGATCTGCTCTGGCTGCGCATGCACTTTGGTCTTGCTAGGTCAGTTCATATGAGGAGAGGCATGAATGATTACTCTTTAAAAATTGATTTAAAGCATGGTTGATTACGGCCTACATCGTAAAATATTGGGATCACCTGAAGATCAGGGCTTCCAGCTTTCTTTAGTTAGCTTTATAAGGCTAACTAACGAAAATATCACGACCTAACCTAACCAATCGTCAAGGGCGTATAGTTGACCTAACGATTGGTTAGGTTAGGTCGAGATATTTTTGTTAGTTAGCCCAATAAGGCTAACTAAAGAAGGGTGGGGGCCCTGATCTTCAGGTGATCCAAATATTGTTATCTTACTTAACAAACTTTGGATCACATGAAGATCAGGGCCCCCAGCCTCAATTACCAAATGATATCTTCATTAAAACTAACGAAAATATTACAACTTAACCTAACAATCATCAAGGGTGTACAGTTGACCTAACCTGGCATTCAATTAACCTAATCAGGCCTTCAGTTGACCTAACCGGACCTTCAGTTGACCTAACCGGGCCTTCAGTTGACCTAACCGGACATTCAGTTGACCCAACCGGGCAGTCATTTGACCTAACCGGGCATTCAATTAACTTAACCTGGCATTCAATTAACCTAACAGGTTAATATTGGTTATTTCACCTAAATATCTTCTGATCTTTTCGTATTAGGCACTCACTGTCACATTTCGGGCAAGTTAATGATGAGAGAATAACGCCATAATTGACAAAAACATCCAATCGTTTGTCTTCATCTAGGGCACATGATGAATCAAGTTCTCAAAGTCAAAATCACACGAATTGCACGCCATAATTCTATCACAAACACCACAAAACTGAATCCAATTAGAAAAAAAAATAGCCAGAACAAAACCCAACCAACTAATTAAGTCGCAGAGTAGCGAAAAAATAGCCCAATCAGGAAAATTATTTTATGGCCAAAACAGGGAATATATTTTATTGGGCAGACCTATATCTCCGTTATTATTAAGTTCCCGAACAAAAAAATACCGTCATTGTAAAGCATTTGAACTGCTTTACAGGTATATCTGACTAAAAATATTAAGTTTGAACGGGCGTTAAAACGAATATTATCCTTATAAAGTGTTTAAAGGTTTATATATAAAATAAAATAGAGCCGAACATATTAAGTTTAAAATGCTTGATACATGCTGAAGTTTGATTACTTACAAATTTGAATTTGAGTTGATAATTAAGTGGAAGCATATTCAGAGTTCCTTGACTAGAGTTTGGAAATTTCTAAAAAGTTATTGGTAAATTTCGCAATGTAAACCTTCTTTTCGATGTTTCTAAAGCAGTGGTTCTTAACCTTTTTAGGCTGCGACCCAAATTCTGGTTGCGGGGCTAGCTCGGCGACCCATGCTTTCAAACAGTTCACTCGTAATAGATAATAAAATAAATAATTAATGGTAAAATGATTAGGGATAAATCAAAATGGCTTGGCTATCCAATTCTGGGTCGCGATCCAGGGTTAAGAACCACTGCTCTAAAGGTTTGCTTCATAAGAAGTATTTCCCGTTCATAAATAAAGTTCTTCAGTGTAAATTTTTTCGGATCACCTGAAGATCAGGGCCCCCATGTATTCTTGGTTTTTGCTTTACAGTACCAAATATAATAAAAAATTAAATTGAATGCCCGGTTAGGTCAACTGTACGCCCTTGACGATTGGTTAAGTCGTGATATTTTCGTTAGTTTTAACGAAGATATTTGGTAATTGAGGCTGGGGGCCCTGATCTTCAGGTGATCGGTTTTTCCTTTACATTCAGTCATACGTAGGCCATATTGCAATATTATATCAAATATGTTAAATCGAATTTGTTGATAAAAGTTACGACATGGTCACGTCGTAACACTGTTTCCTGCTAGATAAACAAAGTCAAGCGAAGTTTGGTCTGGGTAGACAATGAAAGGCAGACCATCCTCTGCGTCCAGATAATGTAGCGACCTGTGGTTCAGATCCCACGTAAAGCTGTAGGTCCCCTCCGTCATATACCCTTAGATGTTGCGAAAGTAGTTAAAAAAACACCTAAAAGACACGAATATGCATATGTTAGTAATAATAATATTTTTGATTGTTTACCCCTTAATTCGTTGGATAGGGTCTGACTAAATATTATTTTTAACAAGACCCGAAACTCCGCCCACTTTTGCTTTAGCTTTTTTCTTCTTTTGCCATCTAGTATTTGGAAGGAGAACAAAATTGCCCACGAAATATCTTCATCAGCTTAACTGATATTCAATATTTATTATTATATAGTTTAATATGCAATGAAATACATGAGCAGTTAATAAATTAAGTATATAGTTTTGTATTTTTTCGAAGATTAATGTGATAATATCTAGTTTCTGTTAATACACTGTACTTCTGAATCATGTAAGTATGCCCTTGTAAAAAGTTAGTTCTCACTCCATATGCTAGATGGCGAATACCTAATGTTCATTTGGCGGGTAACGGGATAAACAATGAAATATATGGTCAGTTTTGTATCTTGCTATTATATATATATATATATATATATATATATATATATATATATATATATATATATATATTATATATATATATGTTGAGATATTCCAGCAGGTAAATGAAGGCAGGAGCAGCAACGTTTCGCTCCAATCTCTAGGGCCTTCTCAAGCTTTATTAACCGAAAAAAACAGACATAATGAAGAAATACAGCACATAAAATATACCTTCCTGAGACTTGCCTACACGATCCACCACTTCATAGAAGCCGCATTAAAGAAAGCCACCAGGAAACATAGATCACTGAGATCCACACCCAACACTAATAACGATAACAGAGGAATACGCATCCCATCCCTTGCTACGATTGTGAAAACTGCTACATCGGAGAAACTGGAAACACACTAAACAAGAGGATAACAGACCACAAACAAGCAATCCGCACCAGTAATACTTCAAACGCTATCTACAACCACAACAGAAACACAGGACATCAAATTAACTTCAAGGAGGGCCACGTCATCTTTAACACACCACATTACCCAACGAGGCTTCCTCTACGAATCAGCCCTTATACAACACGCAAAAAGCTTCAACCTAAACACGGACAGACAGGAAAATATTATACATAACCATTTAATTTAGTCTTCAGTAACTAAAAACACTATTGATAAATCCAAACAACGAGTCGTACCTCCCTTCCTACCGCATTCATTTATTTTATTGTATTTAGTTCTCTGTTGTATCGTTTAATGAATCTTTGTAATCTTATAAGATGTTAATTTTTTTATTATCAATAAAAATTTTATACTCACACCTGGGCTACTTGTATTAACCATTTGTTAATCTTTGTAAACTTATCTGAGACCACCCCTAACTTTCGGCTCCCCCTCTCCCTTCCCAATTTTTAAGCCTTTTAAGTGTAAGGGGTGGCAAGCAATGATTGACCCCCCCTGCGCAGATGAAACTAATAGAGGTACAAAAAACTGATTGTTGCATCTTTTAGACAATTTAATTCTACGTCTAAACAAAACCACTCAATAGTTAGTGTTGCCTCCTTGTGCTTGGCGGACGGCTTCAAGTCGACAAGGGTAGGAGGTGAGGAGAGACTTGAAAATGTCAGTGTCGTACTCAAGATTTCGGAGGATTGTTTCGATGTGCTGCTCCATGGTCCGGCGGCAGAATCGTTCAGGATCCATCCTGAAAGAATGAGTGGAATCACTGATGCTTGCTGAGCTACCAGCCACCCGATTCTGCCGCCGGACAATGGAGCAGCACATCGAAACAATTCTCCGAAATCTTGAGTACGACACTGACCTTTTCGAGTCTCTTCTCACCTCCTACCCTTGCCGACTTGAAGCCGTCCGCCAAGCACAAGGAGGCAACACCAACTATCGAGTGGTTTTGTTTAGACTTAGAATTAAATTGTCTAAAAGATGCAACAATCAGTTTTTTTGTACCTTTATTAGTTTCAGCTGTGCAGGGGGTGGGGGCAATCATTGTTTGCCACCGTGTATATAAAAGATTCTCTCTTTTTTCGGTTAATAAAGCTTGAGAAAGCTCCAGTGATTGGAGCGAAACGTCGCTACTCCTGCTTTCATTTTGCTGCGTGAAATATCTCAACACTGAACCAAAACCATGGATTTCGCCGCATATATACAGGGTGTCCCATAAGTCCGGCATCATAGGAGAAATTCATATTTTTCTATTTCTACAAACCATAATTCATATTTTTCTCTTTCTACAGGCCATAATGTCTGTGAGCAAGGAAGAACGAATCCAGATAATTCTATTCATAGGAAATCGGAGTCAAAGAGAGGCCGCTGCTCAATTTAACAGACTGCATCCAGATCGCGAGCCAATAACACAGAGTTGTGTTAGCAGACTTGTTGCAAAGTTTAAGGAAACAGGATCCATAGAAGATAAACCACGCAGTGGACCTTCAAGAAGGTCCACTGACGATGATACAGCGACTGCTATCCTGGCTCATTTCAACAGAAGTCCCAGTAAGTCTCTTCGGCGATTGTCCGCCGAGACAGGAGTGTCGAAAAGTAGCATCCATCCCATTCTTCAAGCTCACAAATGGCATCCATATAAACTTCAAATCCTACAGAAATTAAGCGAAGATGATCCCGACGGGCGGATGGAATTTTGTGAATGGGCTACGGAACAATATGCTCGGGATGCCAATTTCCCGTCCACCATTCTGTTCAGTGACGAGGCTGTTTTTTATGGAAATGGTGAGGTAAATCGACAGAACACCCGCTACTGGTCTCAAAACAACCCTCACTGGTATACCTCTTCAAAGGAACAAGGTGCATCTCGGGTGATTGTATGGTGTGGCATTTGGAAGGATCGCATCATAGGCCCCCTCTTTTTCGATGAACATGTCACTGGAGGCACCTACCTACGTATGCTCAAGGAAGAAGCATTTCCCAGTGTCTTGAACGAAGAAGGAAATTTCCCAACATGGTTCCAGCAAGACGGTGCTCCTGCACATTACAGCACCCAAGTAAGGGAATACCTGTACCAACAATTCCCTGGTCATTGGATAGGACGTCGAGGGCCTGTGGAATGGTCAGCTAGAAGCCCGGATCTCACGCCACTAGATTTTTATCTCTGAGGCCACTTGAAAGCGGTGGTATACGCAGAGAAAATTAGGAGTGTTGAACATTTGCGGCAGCGCATTATTGGGGCATGTAACACCATTACTCCTGACATCATTTACCGTGTGCTTGCTGACTGGGTATCACGTCTGAATTTGTGTATTGAAAACAATGGTGGACATATTGAGCACGTTCTGTAAATAAAAGCTCTTGTTTTGCCTTTTTTTATTATTTTTCCTATGATGCCGGACTTATGGGACACCCTGTACATATATATATATATATATAGCGGACTGGGATGAACTTGTATGTATCAAGTTTATGAGTGGATTTCCATGTTATTCTCAGCAGTCTTCTGGTAAGGTGTGTAGAATAATAATAAAGGTTGGGGGTTGTTTAACCTCCTTCGGAACATCTAAGGTCATATGACAGTGGACCTACAGCTTTACGTGGGATCCGAACCACGGGTCGCTACATAATCTGGACGCGGAGAACGGTCTCCCATCCATCTAGTACCCAGACCCAATGTCGCTTAACTTCGCTGATCAATGGGAAGCGGTGTTACGGCATTGGCTACGACGTAGCCCAGGGTGTGAAGAAGGCAATGACAAATTATAATGACAAATTTTCGCGCATAAGTTCCGCGCAACAGGTGTGTCTGTGTCTGCGAGATCAGTACCAATCTTAACCCCTTTATCGCACAGGAGTCTTTTCCGAGACTGAACAAAATCGTCTGGCGTTAGCTAGGACAAAATCAGTAAAGTAACACTGGGCGCTAGAGGGTTAAACGCGAGTTTTTAAAAGTCTATCTTGAGTTTTGATATGATTATAATCTATATTTTCTTTGCAGGATAATAAAAATGGCTGGCAAGTGGAATAATAGCCTGTAAAGAAAAACAGATCATAATTATAGTACAACTCAAGGCAGATTTTTCAAAATTTACACTTAATAATGGTACGGGTCTCGCAGACCCAGAAACACGTCTTACGCGAAGCCTATGCTGTCATTATATCATTGCCCTTTTCCCATTGTAATTTTTTTATCACATTATTCAAACAGATGACTGAACTTTGTAATAAGCTGGCTTATGGTAATTAAATGAATTTCTTTTGAGTTTTTATCAATCTGGGTCTGACACATCCGTCCCCACCTTAAGCGATCTGCCAAACCTACCCAACTGATTAAGCGTTAACCTCCTTTATAACGGCAAAGGTCATGCGGCGGAGGAGACCTACAGCTCAAAGTGGGATTCAAACTAGGGGGTTGCTACAGCACCTAAAAGCAAAGGACACTCACCCATCCAACGACTAAACATACCCAATGTCGCTTAACCTCACTGATCTAACGTAAAGCAATGTTGAGACGTGGCCATGAAGTAGCTCCTTTGAACTTGTGCCAAAAAAAAAGAGTAGAAACAAAATTCAGATCACCTGAAGATCAGGGCCCCAAGCCTTCTTTAGTTAGCTTTATAAGGCTAACTAACGAAAATATCACGACCTTACCTAACCAATCGTCAAGGACGTACAGTTGACTTAACGATTGGTTAGGTTAGGTCGTGATATTTTTGTTAGTTATCCTTATAAGGCTAACTAAAGAAGGCTGGGAGCCCTGATCTTCAGGTGATCCCAAAATTCGCGTCTAAAATGTCTGAACTTAGAGCGCTATTTTTACTCCATATCCAAATGAGATTTATTCTTTTTGGTAGTACATACTCTACATACAATTATACATATACAGTTTATAATTCTCTTTCGTTTTATTTATATTTTGTTTTAATTATTATTTCTATTTATTTTTCAAATATTGTGGTTATGCCGCGCGTGATTGTTAATTTTTTATTTACCGCCTTGTTTGTTTCAGTTTTCCTTTAAAAACATTGCTTATTTTAAGTACATGTTTATTACGAAAAGTTACACATGCAAAGTTACTGACAAAATGTTTACAGCAATGGGATATAAATTAAATTTAGTAAAGTTACGCGTAAGTTATCGAGGAGTCTACCAAAAAACTAGAGAATTGTTATGCAGGTGTTACACGTAACAGTAATTAGAATGTACACAGCCGCTACGTTGGATTATTTATGAACTATGCTGTATTTATGGGGTGTTAGCCCCATTAATAATTATGGGTACAATGATAGAGTAAATGCTTGATTCAGAGCCATAGAAAACGGTGGAACAGCAGCCCAAGGTTTGAAGAAAAATAACTTGTTATCCGCTTATATACAGTATGTTACTGGCCTTTTTGCGAAATTGGCCTTTTTGCAAAAAGGCCAATTTCACATAAAGGCCGTAACATATACACACACACACACATATATATATCTGAAAAAATGGGTACGCTATAATCATACCATAGCGAAATATAACTATATATTATTTAATATGTTAACTTAAAGTATAAAAAATTTCACGACCTTTTTTTTTCCTCGACCACGAAAGATAAGAGGTTCCCCTTAATAGAGCGACAACGAAAATAGATGCTCCTCGCATTATAAATCTTTTCCCTTTACAGCGATCGTGTTTCTCTGCTCTGAGACGCGCCTGGTAATTTGTTTCATGGGTGAAATGCTCAGAGCATTCGCTTATGTAGAGCCGTTAGTAAATAATTATCGTTCGTATTTTAGCAGTTCCACGGAGAAAGATCCTTTTACACTAAATTTATATAGAGAATATATATATGTACAGGGTGTCCGAAAATTATCTGTACAATTTTTGGCTGTTATTAAAAGTCAACCATGAAGTGTAGAAATTCCAGTGTTATCCCATTTTACAGAGAATCTCATTACGTTTTTTCTGATACCAAGTTTTGATAAGTTTTTTAGAAATTCCAGTGTGTCCGAACATTATCTGTACAATTTCATCTTTTAATAAAATTCTTGATAACACACGTAAAATTCTTAAACAAGATTATTTAGAATCTGTATTTTCAAAAGTTTCTTTTATTAAAGTAACGTTGTTACAAACATTCGATATGTGCACTATTAGTGATTCGCAAAACATCCAATCGATACTCCAAATGTTGCCATGTACGCTGCAGCATATCCACATCAATTCGCTCAATAGCAGCTGTGATTCTTGCTTTTAAATCATCAATGTCTGTCACCCGCGTACATTTCTAAAAAACTTGTCAAAACTTGGTATCAGAAAAAACTTAATGAGATTCTCTGTAAAATGGGACAACTGGAATTTCTACACTTCATGGTTGACTTTTAATAACAGCCAAAATTGTACAGATAATTCTCGGACACCCTGTACATATATATATATATATTATATATATATATATATATATATATATATATATATATATATATATATATACTGTATATATACTTATATAGCTTAAGTACTTTATTAGTTAACGTATGTGAGTTTCATAAAGAGATAAAGGGGAACTATTAGAAATTACTAGCGAACTAAGATATATATAAAAATTAAATTTAGGAGACCAAAGCGCACGACTTTTATAATTTTTAGAACAAAATAAAGAGGTGACATTAATTATGAAATGCTTATTTCAGAATTTAGAGATCTGTAACTTAGAAAAGGTTTTTTGAAACCATTTTCGACGCAATTAAGACATTCTTTACAATAAGATCAGGCGAACCTCTAAAATGAAGCGGAGATGCTACAGCTTACGATTAAAGAGGTGGATGTGAGTAGAAACGCTCGTAAAAGAGATAGAAGAACTTATTTCTTTCTTAGTCCCACCTTTCAAGTACTGGAAACGCAGTGATGTAGCATTCCATCCTGCTGTTCGTTTATATAGAAAATAAAATGTAAAAAAATTACAAGTTGTTTTTCATAACTTTGTAAATCTATATATATATGTAGGGGCATCCGAAATACCATAAAAAGTTTTAGTTTATTGTACATAAATTGAAGGACGGATAAAAAAAATGTTAACTGAACTATTAATAATGGTACTGTTTTCCCATAAAGCAAAATCTGATTCCCACTTCCACCTTGTGGTGGACACCTTTTCCCAAACATTTTAATCATGAACGCAAGCACTCCTTCCCAACATCGGTGAGTTCTTCACGACTAATTCATTCAATGGCCACTTTAATTTTCCCTTCGAGTTGTCACAGAGTATTGTACATGGCCTGCATAAACTATACTCTTGATGTGAACTCATAAACAGAAATTAAGAGACGTGAGATCAGGTGGTCTTCAAGCCCAATTAAGGGGATCGAGACGCCCAGTACACTAATTTGGGTATGTGCTTTAAAGAAAGTCGCGCATTGATCGCCTACAATGCGGTCTTGTTGGAAAATAACACTACTCATGTTAGCGATTTCTTCCCTTTTTGAGTTTTGGAACCAACTTTCCCACGCCTTTAACCTTGTATGTATATATATATATATATATAGATATATATATATATATATATAGATATATATATATATATAGTTAAAAGTGTGGGAAGGTTGGTTCCAACGTGCGTTGAAAATTTCCACTTCGTTGAACATTTCATCTTCGAGATGAGACGAGCGATTTGTAGCTGATGAGGGTAAACTCTGATATCTCTTTCTAACCTCCTCTATATGGCAAACTTAATACTATTCGACTCTAATGTCACACGCCGAACTGATCTTGTCTAATTAAAATGAAGATCCGTTTCTAACTGGTCGCAGTTTTCTTCCGTGCGGGATGACCGTTCGCGACCTTTGCGAATCCTGCCATAACCCTGCCCTTTCATTATGGATGTTCAAGATGGTATAGTGTGTAGGACGGAGCATCTCTGTAATGCCGATACTGTGTCTCTGAACAATAATTGGGGACTCAAACGAGCTAACAACATTTTGCCGACAAGACAGTCCATCGACTTTTATTCTGCAGTTAAATTAAGTTAGGTTAAGTTAGGCTAGACCCAGTTAAGTTATATTAAATAAAGTTAAGTTAAGTTAATAGACTGTCGAGGAAATTTCCCCCATTGAACGAAATGCAAATTTACAGGTTTGCAAAGTTGACAATTAATCACCATTATTAAAAAATAAAAAATACAACTCCTACGTTTGTACTTTGAAACAACTTTCTTTGCAATCGGATTTGAAAAGGAAAGATAAAAAAAATTAGTGGCTTCAGGAAATCCTTTACAAGTTCACACTACCATATAACATTGATTTAATGGTAACTGTAACTGTCGGTGTATTCACCGTAGATTTATATTTAAAATAGAATTTTGAGGATTATGCATTTCCTTTCAATCATGAATACGAAATGAACGTATTTCAATAAAGATTCCATGAAGCAAATGGAATTTCATAAGATCACCTTCGATATTATGCATGTCCAGATTATGCAAGTTCCACGTTATGTATATTAACATTATGTGGGTTCGTCTTCATGGAAGCACATTTAAGTTGATTTTATTTCGCTTTCCCCGGTATATATATATATATATAATTAAATTAAATTAAATGAAAAGGTTTATTGGCAGACTATAGTCTATATGACAAATGTTATTCATACAATGACAGTTCACATACTCTAAGGATAGAAATATATACAATTGATTAGAAATAATATAGTAATGTCAAAGTTAAGTGGAGCTACAGATAGACGTTTTCGTACCAAGAATTCCACAGCTTAGAGGATAAACGGCAGGACTCATGGATAGCTTGGATAATGGGGTTGGTTGATTTTTTAATTCTTTGCATTAGATTGTATTGAGCACGTCTTGTTACCTCCGGGAAGCTCGGGACATTGCAGGTAGCAAACATTTGCGAAGCTGAGCATTTCGGGGTAATTTATGTAAGAGTCTAAAAGACCTGTTGTACAGCAAATTTAGGGTTCTGCCAGAACCTTTTTTATAATTTACCCAGAGTTGCTGTCCGTATATATTACTGCAGAAAGTACGAAAGAGATTGTCTTTAGCTTCACTTGTACACAACCGAAAGTTCCTTGTAGTCATATTTGCTTTAGCACAAAGGTTTCGAGATTTTTTCCTTATATCTGAATCATCACTGAAGGAGCTGGTAATAGGTTGACCCAAATACTTAAAACAGTGGTCGGCGAACTTTTTTGGGTATTACCCCACAATATATTTGAGGACGTAATCAGGACGTAAATTCGTAATATTCTAAAATTTAGAATAACGCCACATTTATGTAACAAAATAAAATAAAAATATACGAAAAAAATATCAGCACAAAGTGTCTCTCATACCGCACGCATTACCCCCAAAAGTTTTAAATTTACCCCATTTGGGTAATTTACCCCTGTTCCCCGACCACTGACTTAAACGTTTGTACTTCCTCAATTACTTTACCTTTCATTTTAAACCTAATATCAGCTGGCTGATTACAGCTTTTAGGATGAAATTGCATAACCTTAGTTTTTGTAACATTAAAGAGAATATCATGTTTCTGCGAATACACTTCGCAGACGTTTAGTAGCCGATCCAGACCTTTAACAGAGGGACTTATTAACACCATATCATCGGCATAAACTAAGTTATTTATCCTTGTGTTATCTATACAACATCCTACTGTTGCCTCATTAAGTGAAGCAATTAATCCGTCAATATACACATTAAACAGCATAGGGGAGAGCAAGGAGCCTTGTCTCACTCCGCAAGAGTTGCCAAAACATTCGGATAGTACATTTTCACCTAACGGTAAAAGATTGGTGGGAATACCAAAATTTCAATAAATTTAATATGTACATGGGAACCTTCGTGTCTTCTAGTTTTGCAAATAAAATATTGTGGTTCACTCTATCATATGTCTTACTTATATCTAGGAAACAGATATAAATAGTTGAATTACTGTTAATTATTTAGATATTGTTTCTTTAAGTACATAGATACACAGGTCAGTTGAGTGGGATCTTTTAAAACCAAAGTGATTAGAATGATGTCCATAGGTAATCATTTAATCGGAGTAACAAGAGTTTTTCTAGTAGTTTCGAGGAGCAGGAAGCGACAGCAATAGCTGTGTAATTATTGCTGGACAGAATGTCTCCAAACTTATTTTTGACCAGGGGCAAGATATATACCCTCATGAACTCTGCACGTATATATATATATATAAATAATACTAGTTAGCTAGCCCACCAGCTTTACATAGATTTATTGCGCCTTTAACCTAGGGGTTTCTAAGTCTTGGCTCTACGGTGGGTACAAATGGAGGGTTCGTTAGGGTCACCATTGAAGAAAAGAGTAATAAACTGTCCGATTTAATACTTTATTTAACCAGATTAACACTTTATAATTAAATTAAATATAATGAATTCATTGGATTAATTTTAATATCAAATTTCAAAGTTAAATATAAACAATCCCAGTTTGCTCCTCCTGTAATAATTAGGAACCTTGCAGCCGACCTTACCTACCTATAACTACACCCCTAAAACTAACAATAAAATTCAGGCTGAGATTCACAAGTTGGTACAGAGCGTACCTCAGCCTTATAATCAAGCAAGTGGGAGAAAGTCTCAGCGATGGTAAACTGTCGTCAGCAACGTCTCCACGTTTATCCAGGTGCTTTAAACTGCCTAGAATTGCAAGGGCAGTTAACTCGACAACGTTGGGTTAACCACTTGCAGGTTGATTGATTGTTGTAAATAACGTCCGAGACTGGTTGCCTCCTATATCAAATTTACTTTGTTAAATACTGTACATATTTCTATTTCATCATACAATCACCATAATTGTCAAGCTATTAAAAATAGCAACTCTTACCTTCTGAGGCAGACTGGAAAAATTTTAAATTCAATTCAAATAAATTAATTCTTCAGAATTTCTGACAATAAGTTTTTAAAGTCTAAATGTTGTGAAGTTTTTAAAGTTTTAACGTTCTTAAAATTTTAACTCCTATTTGCCCTTAACCCTTTTCATAATTTTGCGTTGTCAGACTTACAGTGAAATGTTTCTAACGTTGTTAAACCTCTCAAAACTCTATCAAACTTTTTAACTTCTTTAAACGTCGCTAAACTTTTAGCACCTTATAACGTTAGAAATTTTGAACTTTACGACGGCAAACCCCTATCCAACTATAAAATATACAAAGTTAACACATTAAATCACCAAAAGAATAATTTCCATATCACTACCAAACGTTCAAGCCAAACTGATATTAATAACGAAAAAGTCATTACTTAATAAATAACTAAACTGGACGGTGTTCACAGAGAAAAAATCGTTAAATTAACATATATTAATACCTTTAAGAAATAGTGTGTTATCAAGTACTAACCTACAGAGATATATTGTAATACATTTAATTAAACTAGATTTCTTTGTTGTTATGAGATGCATCATCTTAGTGAAACTGATCATGATGCACATAGTGTAATTTACAGAGATCGCTTTGTTAATTACTTGTATTATTTACTTCATAAGATTTTCTGCTAAAATTAGTAGTATGGGTGCATTTGTGCCGAGGGAAGTGGGGTGGGGGGTAGTAGGGAGGTGGGAGGACGAGTGCAAGTTCAATATAGAGTATAGTTACCTAACCTAACCTAATATGTCTAACCTAACCTAACATACTTTATGTTTTTCATCTGGTACTTTTCTTTTTTGCTGGAAGTTCGCTTTCATTCAGCCTGTCGCAAGGAAGGGTGGCCGCTCTCAACCTTCCAACTATCGTCCAATTGCTTTGATTTCTTGCCTTTCTAAAGTTTTTGAATCTATCCTTAATAGGTAGATTCTTAAACACCTCTCTTCTCACAATTTTTTTTCAGATCGTCAGTATGGGTTCCGCAAGGGACGCTCTACTGGCGATCTTCTTGCATATCTCTCTGACTTTTGATCATCTTCTTTTCGGGATTTTGGTGAAACTTTTGCTATTGCGCTAGACATATCAAAACCTTTTAACAGAGTCTAACACACATCTTTAATTTCCAAACTGTTCTCCTTCAGTTTCTATCCTTCTATCTGTGCCTTCATATCTAATTTCCTTTCTGGCCAATCTATAGCTTCGGTTGTAGATGTCCACTGCTCTTATGGCCACTGTTCTCCTAAAACTATTAACAGTGGTGTTCCTGAGGGTTCTGTCCTGTCACTCACACTTTTCCTTTTATCTATCAATGATATATTAAGTCACACTTCCTGTCCTATTGACTCTTATGTCGATGATTCCACTCTTCACTTCTTCATCCAATTCTCAAAGCGTCCCTCTCAACAGTCACTCCATGATTCGGGTAGGACGACTATGCTACACCTGACCTCTTATCTTTCTGCTATCGCTGACTGGGGCAGAGAAAACCTTGTGGTTTTCAATGCCTCAAAACCTCAGTTCGTTCATCTGTCTACTCATCACAATTTTTCACACGACTATTCCCTTACCTTCAACAATACAGAACTCAAGCCCTCCTCTTTTCTTGACATTGTTGGTGTTTCCTTTTCTCATGATCTTTCCTGGAAAGATCACATATGCTCTCTTTCCAAACCAGCTTCTATGAGGTTAGGTGTGCTGAACCACCTCCGCAGTTTCTTTATCCCCACTCAGTTGCTCTCTCTGTACAGGGGTCTTGTCAGCGCCTGTACGGAGTATACTTTTCATGTATTGGGTGGCTCAACCCACACAGCCCTACTTGACCGGGTGCAATCAAAGGCTCTTCGTCTCATCAATTCCCCGCTTCTTACTCACTG
>JAJOZX010004709.1:97500-100000 GCA_023014485.1 Bathynomus jamesi | reverse complement strand
ATCGTGTGAATAATAACACTCGCACCTTGTCAAAGAATATTTTAGTACTTCCATTTTTCCCGGGCTTCTTAGGCATTGCTAATGTACTTAAACTTTTGGATATCAGTGTAGTTTTTTCATATAACAATATTGTGAAAAACATCATAGTAAAAAATAGCCCTACCAATAATTTAGGCATTATCTATAAAATTGGGTGTAAGCAATGTGATTCCTTTTACATAGGTCAGACGGGAAAGGATTTGCAAACGCGTGTAAAACAGCATCAATATTCCGTTAGAACGGGACAGTTGTCCAGTGCCCTTTTTGTCCATTTGTCAGAGTTATCCCATTGTATTGATTGGAATAATGTTTCAGTTTTGTTTCACTCTAGCAACATTGTTAATAGAAATATTCTTGAGTCGGCTATAATTCAACTTACAAATAACCTTAACATGAGTAAAGGTCTGTTTCAACTTGATCCCGTTGCTCTGAATTCCTTCAGAATGGATTTAAACAAAAAGGGCAGGTTGTTAAATCTTTGGTAAAAAATTTGTTTTTGTCTGTTGTTTCCCTTACAATTTTATTTTTCAATTTTTTGCTGTATGCGTGTATGTGTATGTATGTATGTGTATGTGAGTATGTGTGTCATTGCAGTTAAATGTGTTTGTATGTATATGTGTGTATATGTATGTATGTATGTGTGTATATGTATGTATGTATGTATGTATGCAGTTAAATATTATATATATATATATATATATATATATATATATATATATATGTATATGTGTATGTACCTTACCTTACCTTACAACCTCACAAAGGTTCTGCGGGATGATTTCTCATTTCGTGAAGGTCAAGCTTGTATATATATATTATATATGTGTGTGTGTGTGTGTGTGTGTTTGTATATATGTGTGTATATGTATATATATATTTGGTTATGTGGGTATACATGTGTACGTGTATTATTTGTAATTTTTTCAATTTATATTTATTTTTATTTCTTTATTCTTTTGCGACCTACCGTTTTCTCAGACAATAATTATAAAAACAAATTTGGTAATTTTTTTCCCTTATGCATATATATATATATATATATATTCTGTATATATTGCGTTTATATTTCGTATATATACCGTATATATGTTGTATATATATTTTATTGTTCTTTATATATCATCTAGGCATCATTTGTTTTCCAATTTATATTTACTTGTACTTTTTTATTCGTTTGTGACTATAATATGCATATGTGGTAATTGTTCCCTTATAAATTGGTGTGCCTCTCTTAAAATTTATCTTTCAATTTATTATTATTATTTTTTATTTTTTTAATAATTAATTTTTTTTTTTTTTTTTGGTTTATTTCTTTATTTTTTTGACATATATATCAATTTGGCAGCATCTATTAAATCGATTGTAAAACTTCCCTCTTGAGCTTGAATTGGTAGACTCCACTTACAATATTTATATTTATTTTTATTTCTTTATTCTTTTGTGACCTGTTCCATAAAAAGCCATTTGAATTTATATTGAAGGTCGGCCAAAGTGCTAAAAGTGTCTTTATATATATATATATATATATATATGTATATATATATATATATATATATGTATGTATGTATTTTATGGGTTTTTTTTTTTGTTTTTTTTTATTTGCCTGTTTATTTCTTTATGATTATTTAGGCTGTGACATATATATCACTAAGGCACTATTTTGTAATTATTTTTTCTCAATTTATATATATATTTATTTTTATTTCTTTATTCTTCTGTGACCATATAAATGTTGGCTCCTCCCACAATTTTTTTCTATGCTTACTATATATATGTATATATGTATATATATATATATATATATATATATATGTATATATATGTGAATATGTATGTATGTATGTTTATTTTTGTAACCTATATATTGCCTTGATCTGTCCTTTCACTCCAGTGTTCCTGAGGATGTCATTAGACGAAAGCGCTTGAGCACCCTTTGTGTTTCTTTTTTCCTTCGTGGTTTTATTCATCATATATATATATATATATATATATATATATATATAATGTTATAATGTTATAATGTTTCAGACCAACAAAGACCCTAGGATCCACTCATGGCTGGTCTACCTAACTGTGTTCGTAATCGTGTATTGTGTATACACATACGAGGAAAAGTGTAGGTGTGGCTGTAAAGACTGTACAGTAATGTAGAAATGTGTGTGCACCCATTATGGGTCTCCCATTTAAAGGTGTTTGTGGGGCAAGTGAAGATCATGAGTTTTTCAATACCTCACAGTACTATGGGGGGCACCGCTCGGCAGAGGAATCTCTTTAAATGGGGTGTGTAAGGACAGAGAGTATCCCCTAACCCAAGACGCTGCCTCCCTATATCCCACAACACTTGTGTTGAGCTGTGGGATCTATCCCCACAAAGCCTTAATTTTACTACCTTAAACTATACCCTTTCTATCAACATGCGCGTCCAATCGATTCTTAAACATGTTTATAGACGTGCTACTAA
>JAJOZX010004709.1:0-95000 GCA_023014485.1 Bathynomus jamesi | reverse complement strand
TCATCGGGTGTTTGGTTATAATGGCCTTTTATAGTATAACTTAATTTTGAATTGAATATATAGCATATATATATATATATATATATATATATATATATGTGTGTGTGTGTGTGTGTGTGTGGGGGACGTTAGGCAGAAGACAGGGAGTGCTAGAACTCCCGTTTCTCCTGTCACTGTCCTATTTAGCTGATCTCTTTCTTTTCTCATCTACCCTGTGGGCAGTCCAGCATGTTCTCAAACGCACACTTCTCCCTTTAATCTTCACTACACATACATGCATTTAACACTAAACAACCTTTTCAAAACTTAAAAAAATAAAATGACATCGTGAGTCTCTGAGACCTTGATTTTGGCTCTCTCTCTCTCTTATAAAGAGGGACATTTTTGCGGTCACATGCCCTTGGCTCCCACCTTTCTACGTAAAAATGTAAATCATCCAAATCCACAATCCGTGAACATTGCGAAAGTAACAACGACCCATTTAATATAATTTCTCAGTTTTAACTACCTTTCAAAATGAGACTGACCTAAGAATTATGGAGTCCTTATATATATATATATATATATTATATATATTATAATATATATATATATATATATATATATGTATATATATATATATATATATATATATATATTACGTGTAATCGTGAAATTGCGTATTTCATTAAATAAGCAAAATATTGCTTAGTTCATGTATATTTTACCTGTATATTTTGCTTTAAGTATATTTTGCTTTAAATATAGCTTGCAACTAACAATACAGTTTGTAACTGACAGATAAACTCTCAGTTTTTCCTCTGCCTATTTCGTGAAAATGTTAGAGCGAAATTGCGTATTTCATGAAATAAGCAATAACTTTGTTTATTTCATGAATTTGCCAAATTGACTGCCAATTTCGTGAAATAAGCAATATTTTGCTTATTTCATGAAATGCGCAGTTTCACCGATTACGCGTAACTTATATATGTTACATGGAATCTGTGTAACAAAGGATTTCATAAAATCTCTAAAATGTTCAGGGATTTCACGTAAGGTCAAGTTGAGATATTTTCATTAAACTTAATTTTTCCTCTAATTAATTAATTATTATCAATGAAAATCGGTTCTTTTGAAAATTATTTTATATTATTTATAGTTGTAATATAAATGCATCTAATTTTTTTTTTATTCACTGTAGAACTCAGAACCTATATCTCGAAGCTGTTCAAAACGGGTTATATTCGATTCAGAGACTGTCGAAGAAGCAAACGTGATTATTACCGATGCTCTGTAATTAATTTTTCTGTATTATTATTATTATTATTATTATTATTATTATTATTATTATTTAGTTTTCCTTTTTTCACAAACGGGAAGCTCCAACCATTTATAGAATATTTCATTCCTAGAAAAAGCAACTTAATATTTTATTTCCCTGTTGAATCATTATAATATTTCTTTATATTCAGCATATATATTTATATATGTATATATATGTGTGTGTGTGTGTGTATATATATATATATATATATGCTGAAAGCCTCGAAGGAGGGCTTTCCAACACAGTTCGCCGCATCGTCGCATACGCCGTTCAATGCAATGAGGGGCGGGAGGCACGGTTGAGGTTGGCGATTGGATTTGAGCCTAATGATAAGGATGGTCATCTGTTCTGGGTAGTTTTACCCTACAGACACCTGGTTAAGGAGGATACTGACTACATCCTCACACGCATTGAAAAATCAATGCAAAGTGGTCGTGGTTGCAGATATATTGTTGTAATATTAGCGCATATGATCAGTGTTCTGAACATGGTAACCAAACATGTTTGGCTAGATACGATTATAGACCGTGCACGTAAACTTGCTAGATCTTGTGATCTGAATTTTTACTATAATATGGGTCCTGAAGAGTTGGTGAAGGTGGACAGCAGATGAGAATACGAATAGTTGTGTTTGGTTTCGATGAGAAAGGTAAGACAATATATGTTTTAAAAAGTCGTGTGACAAATCGAACAATACCTGTGCTCATTTTAGGCTCGGTAGGTGCAGCCTACTTTCTTATTCGCCATATTAGAACGCTCTACGTTAACTATGACAAAAGCCGTCATCACGATTTGTGTAAGAGATGCCTAGAGTTTACGAATGATTTGTTAAAGTATTGTAAGTACTGATGTACCGATTCAAAAATTAAACCGACGCCATTTCCCTGAAAAACTGCCGATACCGATGCCGATGCTTCGCCTATATTTTAAAATATCAATTCCCTTCATAAATTTTACTAATCTAATGTTAACTTTTAATTTTCATATTTTTACATTTCATATTTGTTTAAATGCTTTTCCTTAGCTCACTCCACAATATACAGCACCAGAATTTGTTACTCATATACCGTAGCTAAAATGATATTAAAAAGTTTTATTACTCAGTAAAATGATAAAATACCATAATTTTATTTTAGTTTCATAAATTGAATACCGATATTTAAAGTAATTATTTTTCCTTATGTTGAAGGTATTTTCTTTCTTCAACAATGTCAACAGTAACAAAACTTTTCATTAAAATTTCAAGTCCATGGTAGCCAATTGAATAAAAGAAAATAGATATACAATTTGGGTTTATAAAATTATTAAAATACTTAAAATAAAGTCAACATAATAAATAGTTTAATATATAAATTATAAAGTACAACTTAATATAGAATTATTATTAATATGGAATAGAAGATTACAATAGTTATAATATTTAGAGATTAGCTAGTTAGAGAAAAAGTAAATTTATGGACAATTTAACTTATTAAGCTTTGCCTTTTTCGTAAATGTAAAATATTTTTTTATATAATTACACTTTGAAATGAGTATAAATTATCATAAATAGTTTTTTATCTGTTCAATTTTCTATTAATGTAGGTTTGGTTTTGTAATTAAAATTTAAAATTTCAAAGAATCGGTGAGAGAATGGGTTAAATTTGGCCGATGCCGATAACCCAAAAATGGCCGATTCTGCCGGTGCTGACGACGATGCCGATTAATCGGTCCACCACTAATTGTAAGGACTGTCATATGGTTTGCGCTCAATGTAAAAGCATTAGATGCGTAATCTATGCAATAGAAGTTGAGAAGAGAGATTGTAATGATTGCAGACGGATGTTTTTCAATAATGATTATTTTAATCTCCATAAGACGAATGATACATGCAGAAAGTTACAGATTTGCAAATGTGGGCTGTTTCATACGATGGGTGAGAGCGGTACATTCAAACATAGGTGTGATGAAATCAGAAATATAAGGCGAGTGAAAGATGATGAAAGATGACAAACCTAAAAATAAATCGTGCATTACTGTATACTACGAAATAGAGACTTACACTAACACGAGACGAAAGTGTCGCAAGTGTGGTAAGCATACCAATACTTTTAAGACGACTATGAGAGAATCACCCGTGAAGTTGGTTGTGGACTATATTGTCAGACTAGCCGACTAGTTGCAAAAAATGAATGTGTATGGTCTGCGGATAATGCCACAAAGTTTGATACACAGTTTCTTTATAAGGAACTACTTGAACATGAGACATCAGCATATTCATGGGTGACCCCTTGAAAAGAGGTAATAAGCTCATACAAATGCAGATAAGGAATAATATTAAGTTCAAAGAGACATTGTTGTTCACGCCTTGTAAATTAGCTAAGCTACCTAAGGTGATGAAGGTGGATGCCGAGGTTTCTAAAGGGCATTTCCCTTACATATTCCTCACTTGCGACACTAAACTACGTTAGGTTATCCCCCTCCCTCAAGCATTACTTTAACTATGACCGGTATGAGTGCGAGCGAACGAGAAGATTTTGGTAAGTATTATATCTTCATTGATGAAAATTCGTACATTATAGTGGATGAATGTGAACATTATTGTTTGAGCGATGTGCGTCTGCTTACAGCATGTTTCCAAACCTTTAGAAATATATATACTACCACGATTGCCTTTCTTTGATTTACTGTATTCAAGAACAACTTCATGCCAAAGGGTACTCCTCTCATCATTCCACAGAACAAAACACGGAGTTACGTGTATAAAGCTCTTTATTGGTTCACGCACTTACGACAACAGAGAGGCGCGCATAAAACACGCTCGCAACACTGGAGAAATGGCGGTTAAAATCAATGGCAGAGTTTTCTGGGTTGGTGGATTGAATTAGGACCCCCGCACCAATGAGAAGACAGTGTACTCCTTCCATGGATGTCTTTGGCACGGATGCCCACGTCCTGAGTGTGGTATCACAGATGACTACAACGGTAGTTCCCCTGTCGATAGTCTGACCTGGACCCGTACTCGTGACCAGCTTATAAATGTTCACAATTCACTCACAGGATATTATAGGAACACGAGTATGATGAATGGATGGAGACCAACGAGCAGTACCGTGACGAAATAATGGCTATTAAACGTTCAGTGGTGGTGAACACTCTCAAATGTGGTGACAGTTTGTTTGGATAGCGTACACTTTCAAATTATACTTTCCATCTACGGACGGGGTAACGATTCATTACTTTTACTACTATTTATACCCGTATGTAATAAATAATAATCCATACCCCGGAGGTACTACTGAAAAGTTCGTGGGACCCGCCCTAGACAGCATCGAAGAATTCTCAGACAATTTAAACGAGAACGTTTTGAACTATCCTTCGTTAATGTGCTTCCCGCTTCATGATTTATGAATGTCCATCTTACCCATTGTCAGAGTTCACAAGTTTATGTTTTCCATGTGCGTTTTCCGGTGCTGTTTCTCCATCTCCTCCCACCTCTGACTTTATTATATCTGAAATTAGAATCGCTTTTAAAGATGTTTTTTCTGCCCTATCTGGGCTCAACTCTAGGAAAGCGTACGGTCATGATGGTGTCCCTCCTGCTGTTCTTAAAAACTGTGTTGACACCCTGCCGAGGCAAACTCTTTCATTCAGCCTGTCACATAGAAGGGTGACCACTCTCAAACCTCCAACTATCGTCCAATTGCTTTGATTTCTTGCCTTTCTGAAGATTTTCAATCTATCCTTAATATGAAGATTGTTAAACACCTCTCTTCTCACAATCTTCTTTCAGATCGTCAGCATCGGTTCCGGAAGAGACGCTCTACTGGCAATCTTCTTGCATATCTCTCTGACTCTTGGTTATTTTCCTTTCGGGATTTCGATGAAACGTTTGCTATTTCCCTAAACATATCAAAAGTTTTTGATAGAGTCTGGCACAAATCTTTAATTTCGAAACTGCCCTCCTTCCGTTTCTATGCTTCTATCTGTGCCTTCATCTCTAATTTCCTTTCTAGCTTCAGTTGTAGATGGTCATTGTTCTTCTCTTAAAGGTATTAACAGTGGTGTTCCTCAGGGTTCTGTCCTGTCATCCACTCGTTTCCTTTTATTTATCAATGATCTTTTAATTCGCACTTCCTGTCCTATTCACTCCTTTGCCGATGATTTCACTCTTCACTTCTCCACCCGTTACCCAAAGTGTCTCTCACAGCAGTCACTTCATGATTCGCGTAGGACGGCTACGGGATACCTGACCTCTTATCTTTCCGCTGTATCTGATTGGGGCAGAAAAACTCTTGTAAACACTCAGTTCCTCTATCTGTCTACTCCTCACAATCTTCGACACGACTATCCCCTTATCTTCAACAACACACAACTCAATCCTTCCTCTTCTCTTAACATTCTTGGTGTTTCCTTTTCTCGTAATCTTTCCTGGAAAGATCATATATGCTCTCTTTCTAAAATAACTTCTCAGATGTTAGGTGTGCTGTACTGCCTCCTCGGTTTCTTCACCCCCACTCAGTTGCTGTCTCTCTACAGGAATCTTTTTCGCCCCTGTATGGAGTGTGCTTCTCATGTGTGGGGTGGTTCAACCCACACAGCCGTGCTTGACCTGGTGGAATCAAAAGCTTTTCGTCTCATCATTTCCCCGCCCTTACTGATTGTCTTCAATCTCTCTCTCTTCGCTACAGTGTTGCCTCACTCTTTCTTTACTATCGCTCTTTCTTTACTATAACGGACACTGCTCTTCTGAACTGTTTAACTGCATGCTTCTTCCTTTAAGGAGAACACGCAGTACCAGACTTTCTACACTTTCTCATTCTTTTTCTGTCCAACTCTCTAACGCAAGGATTAATTGGTATTTTCAATCTTTCATCTACTCAACTGGTCAACTCTTGAATAATCTTCCTCAATCTATCTTTCCTCCTGCCTATGACCTCCCATTTTCAAACGCAGAGTGTCTAGGCATCTCGAAAACACCGAACCTTGGTTTTGGCTCTCTTCTTCTTCTTCTATGGGGGGGGGGCCGCTTTTGCCTGCATTTTACCTTGGCCCCTCCTTCCTGCATAAAAAAAGCATACAATTAATCCGAGGAAAATTCGTGGCGTTTTTACAAGCCCCGAGTTGGAGCTAGCCGTTCGTCATGGGTAGAGAATACTAAAGATTTATGAGGTGTGGCTGTGGAGATTCCAGAAATGTTATAACCTCTACACTCCTTATATCAAGACCTTGAAAGACAAAGTTGAGGCGTTAGGATTTCCACGGGGAGTTGAGACCGAGGACGAGAAAGCGGCCTATATTCAGCGTTACCGCGATCCTAAGTGTATACAGCTTGTGCGGGAGTATATTGCACGAAACCATGGCAAGCGCTTTAGCTTAAGGCTTTGTTTGAACAGTCTTTGGGGCAAGTTTGCACAGAACACTGACAAGGAGATCGTGCATTTACCTCAAAGTTTGGACGAAGTATGGGATTACGCCAAAGCTGATGATAAAGAGGTTCTTAAAATTGTGCATGTAGATATTACATACATAATACGTTACAAATGGACCAAGTTGGCTACATACACATCCCCGGTCACACATATCCCTGTAACTAATTTTACAATGGGCTACGGGTGCATCAAGTTTTGGGGCCAAGTGCATTTTCTGAATCAACGGGTCCTGTACGCTGATACCGACAGTGTGGTGTTTACAGCGTAGGAAAGTCTAAGTTAGCTTTAAACCCTAGACCCTATCCCGAAGCTGGGTCCTATCTGCTTAGTAGATAACTGGTGAGGGAAGCTATATTTTGGGGTCACTTTGCTAGTGACCCGTTGCCACCCGTTGCCCGCGTCGGGATTCTATCATGAAAGAAAAACTTTAGTAGTTGCCATTTACTGTTACTTATTCGAACCATAGTGGATTTAATATCGCAGGAGTGTTCCGTGTTCTATGCACAGTCTGTGTATTACAGAAAAACCATTTCAGGGGACCATTCTGAATTATATATATATATATATATATATATATATATATAGAGAGAGAGAGAGAGAGAGAGAGAGAGAGAGAGAGTACAAAATGACTAAGATTCATAAATGAAGCATCCGATTCAAGATTTTAAAAGATTATCATTTATCTTTAGAGAAAGAAAACTTTCAACAACAATGTAGTGTTGAAAATGCTAAGTAAACAGTTCAAAGTGACAATATCATTGTAGATCCAGCTTAAGTAAGTTATTAAAAAAATACACGTGCTAATTTAACAAATATCAAAGCTATTTCGAAGTTTTCTATGTCAAACTACTTAGGATATGTGTAAGCTTCAGTGTAATGTGATACTTTGTAATATTTAGTATGGAATTTTTTTCTGGTTGCTGTCATCCGCTTGTTTGAGATATACAAATGTTTAAAGTTTAGATCCCAAATCACAAACGGAAAGACAGTAATAGTATTAGTAGTAAATTGTATTTAATACATTCTCTCACAAGACTTTGCCAACTCACATTAAACCTTCAATATTCTATCCAAGTCACGGTTCTAGGCGTTGAAAATTAGTAAAATTTCTTGATTAACAGACCCCTCCTCCATCAAAAAGGTTTGAAAGCCCCTGAAGTAAACCATAAAACATTATTTAAACAGGCCCAAACCGAAGTCAGACTCGACCCATAAAGCTTCATCTGATGCTTCCTCAACTCGAATCCTCAGCGTCTCTCTGATTGGCTAACCGTAATCATAATTTCGTGACTATGATCTCTTTCTCTATACACCCAGCAGTAAATAAGTGTTTACAATTGAAGCTATTGTATTCGATAAATAGCATTTTATTTTTGTTAATAATTTTATTTACTATACTACAGATTGACAATATGATTTTTATGTTTGTCTATCTTTATACATCTATAGAGACAGATAAACAGATATAGAAATAGATAGATAGGTAAATAGACAGACAGATAGGCAGATAGATAGCTACGCAGTAAATACAGGGTGGCCCAAAAGGTACCTACCAACATTAACTTACATTTTCCCCAAAACCAATGAATAGAATTCGATGAAAATTTGCTGACACACTATACTACTCACGACATTTGTTTAACATCAGTTTGGAGAGAATATCATTGGGTTGGACTATCCGAAGCACTATGGAAGCGGCATTGATTGGCCTGCCTATTCGCCTGATCTCAACCCATGTGACTTCTTTTGTGGAGATACCTCAAAGATAGAGATTACCAGAGCAACGCAAAGACTTTGGAGGAGCTGAAATCAGGGTTTCGGAGCCGGTAAAAAAACTTCTGGCTCCGACTCCGGCTCCGGAGCAGAAATTTTTTACAGTCTGGCTCCGGCTCTGGCTCCGGCTCTGGCTCCGGCTCTTTTATAGTAAATTCTGTTAATTATAAAATAAATATCTAGATTTATATAACTAATTGTCCAATTTAAAATATTGCACAAAAATATTTTATTATTAAATCACTTTAATACTCAAAATTTAAATTTCTTATGATTTTAAATTAGGCAAATATAATGATAGAATGAAGTTATTTAAATAACTAAAGGAAAATGATGAAACTAAATGATATTAAATATTTATTAACAATGGTAGCTTATATAAATTAGAGAAACTTGCCTCCTAATTAGTTCAAAGTTCAAACTTAAGAATTCTCGTATGGAAAATAGTAACAATCAAACTTTCTGAGATAATATATGCATCTTTTTTTAAGTGTTGAAACTTGAAAGCTTCATGAAAGCCAACTTGGTTTGAAAAAGAGCTGAATATTTCAAAAAATTCAGTTTTTAAATTTTTAATAGGTTATATTATTTACTTAAAGAGATTTTCTTTTAGTCAAAAAGTTTTGTAATTTAATTAACAAAAGCAATTCAACTAAAAGTCAAAAGTTCAAACTACTAATACATATTATAAAAGAAAATTTACAAAATCATTTACCCTACGCTTATGAAATCAATACTACTCCTTGGATTAACAAATGAAAACTAATGCAAAATTTTTTTTATTCTAGCTAAGGTATAATCAAACTAATTTTAAACATAAAATCAAGATATTCTTCTTGTAAATCTGTTTCCTTAAAATAATTGAAAATGAAAATTACTAAGTTTATTTATAATTTTTTTTTTTAAAACAAGATGGCCTCAATTATATTTTTTTTAAGTGTAACCTTAAATCAGACTTTATCTTTAAAGTTCAAACTACATATTAAAAAATTAAAAAGTTTGCAAATTCAATGATACATTTACAGTATCATAAATCATAATACTCCTTGTATTAAAAAATGAAAGCAAAATAATAACTTTTGCAGAAATTTTTACTAATGTAGCTAAGGTAGGAAACTAATTTTTAACATAAAATCAAGATATTCTCCTTGTAAATCTGTTTCCATAAAAAAAATTATGAATTAAAATTATTTATCTAAGTTTACTTATAAACATTTGTTCTTAAAAATAACATAGCCTCAACAATATCTTCTTTCATACGTGCCCTTAAATCAGATTTTAAAATTTTCAGTGCTGAAAATAGCCGTTCAACACTGACTTGTGTTGAAGGCATAGCTACTAGAAGATTTGCAACATCTCTTATAACTTTAGGATACCTTTCTATTACTTGTTCAAAAGACAGTTTTGACGAACGGTCAAATTTTTCAATCTCAGGAAAAGATTCCTCAACTTGCAATTTGAGGGTACACATTGGACTGAGAGGTGGTATTAGTTCACTTCTAAACGAGGACGTTTTGATTTCTTACCATGTTGAATATCAATAATTTTTTCAAAATCAAACTCGCTGACATCAGAAGTGGTGGAAGGAGATGATGATTTTGATGATGATGCAATAATCTCGGTTCCACATTCCTCTCTTAATAGAGAGACTTTATTTGAAAGGTCTAGGTTACTTTTCATTCTGATTGCTATATTGCATAGGGCATCCTTGGCTTTAACTACCTGTTCAGATGTTAATAAGCATCTATATCTAGGATCTATATAAACAGCAGCAAGCAATACTTCATTATCAAGTAAAATATTTTCTCTCCTTTCCATGGAACTTTTAATGTCATCAGCTATGGTGCCTTCTATCTTGGAAAGAAAATACATCAAAGATTTCCACTCTTTCAAAAATTGACCGGGAGTCAAATCTTCACTTTTAATTTTTTTGTTACTATATATGGCTGGTACAGTACTCTTTCCAATCTTCTTGCTTGTTCCCACATTATTTCTGAAAGATTCACATTTGAATTTGCCATGTCCAAAAGTACAGGTTTTAATTCTAATAAGCGCTCTATCATTAAATAAGTGCTGCCCATCGAGTAGGTTGATCTAAAATAGCAACCTTGCCTGCACGTCTTTTAATTATTTCTTCCACTTTTGGGTTTCTTGCTGCTACTACAACCTGTCTCAACTTACCTATGAGAGAGGTAGCATGTTTATCTCTCAATCCATCGCAAATAGCAATGGATCTGGAGAAGTGTGAAATTTCAGATACAATACTGTCAATTTCTTCTACACAAGATGCCACTTCCTGAGTGTCTGTTGAATCATCATCATGTTCACCAAATGTTTGTATATCATCTTCTGAAGTTGCCTCTTGATTATCATTCAACTTCTCAACAGTTTTAATCATATTTGATGCATTATCACTGACAATGCAGAGCACAAATTCTTTCGGTATGCCGTACTCTTCCAGAGTTCTCATAATTAGATCATGCAGGTAGTCACTAGTTTGCTGAGCATGTGTGTCTTTTACTGCTATAGTGCGGGTGAGGATTTTATTATCATCATCAATAAATCGGACATTGATGGCAAAATAATGTGTCCGTATTCGTGTGCAACCATCAACTTTTAAATATATGAAGCGCCCTTTTAATTGCTCTTTGAGAGCAAATTTTTCTTCTTTTGATTTTTCTATCACTAAATGACGGATATTGTCTTTATCTAAACTAATCTTGAATTTCTGAGCCATTTCTTCTAGTAGACTGCGCATAGCTGGCTTTTCAAACATAGATAGAGGCATAGAATCTTTAACAACTAACTCAATTATGCTATTTTTAAAATTATCTGTAGTCATTGAGATAGTGACTTTTTGAGACATCAAAAATTTAGTAATGTTTTGCTGGTTTGCTTTAGTTTTTGAACTGCCAGAAGTACTGGGTCTTGAAAGCTCAAGCATTTGCTTCTTTTCTTCCATCATTTTTGATATTTCAGGATGTAATCGACTCAAGTGTCTTTTCAAATTATATGCTCTTGAGGAGACATCAGGCTTTTTGCTTTGAGGCTTGGTAATTTTAGTTCCACACGTTGAAATATTTCCCGAAGCATCAGAAACTTCACAAATACAAACATAGTGTTTCTTATCTGAACTTTCAGTAAAATACTTGAATATATCAGACTTCTTTATTGAATCTCTATCCATTATGAAGGGTCATAGACTGATAATTATAATTAAAGAATCAAGTACAAATTACAAAGAATCTGAAAAAAAAGAAATTTAGCAATACAAGATAATTGACCTAAAAATAAAAATAGTTCAATCCAAGTCAGAAGGACCAACCTTACTAGGTATGTATCTAGGTAGTTAGTTACCTACTTAGATAAATAGTTAGTACCTACCTACCTAAGGTCTCCACCGCCATAAAAAAAATTTTACCTATATAATTAAGTGTTGTTAAGACAAATCTTCCCAAATATTTAATGGTTAAAAAAATGGAAATTTGCAGATTATTCCTGCAACTCCCACACCTCCATAAAATCCAAGAATCCTATGGTACCATTTTTCGTAATATATTACAAGAATTATAATTTGCAACTAAACCTATATTTAACAAATAACAATTTAGGTAGCAATATATCGCCCGGAGCCAGACCATGGAGCCGTATTTTCAAGGTTTCTGGCTCCGGCTCCGGCTCCGGCTCCAGGTAAGCAAAATTCACTGGCTCCACCGACTCCGGCTCCAACTCCGGCTCCGAAACCCTGGCTGAAATCATCGATTGAACGTCAAATCGTCGACATTCCGACAGAGGTTCTCCACAGCGTGGTATCGAATTCTGGGATGAGGTTGCGAAAAATCGTCGAAGTTGGGAGACAGTACATCGAATACATTGTCATATAAATGGCTTGAGATGCTGATTTGAATGGCGTTTGAACTAGCTTTGTACTTTCAATTGTGTTGGTGAAATAAAGGCTTAAACTTAGTAGGTATCTTTTGGGCCACCCTGTATGATACACTGCATTATTTATTTTTGTTTCTTTTGTCTGAGTGAAGAAAAGCATAATGGACTTTACAGAGAAAAATGTATAAAGCAGGCATTGGAAGAAACCGTTCAGTTGCGTTTTGAAGTTTCAAACACAAATAAAGAAAAGGAAGTCTTCAAACATTTCGATAGAAAAAGAAAATATAAAAAATTATAGGGAAATTGTCCAATAAATTTAAATGGTTCAAATAAAAATTATTGTTTCTCTTTTGTTTCATTTTTTAGTACGAGAAAATCAAAGGGTTTGAACGTTTCTTTTGATTGCAACGCAAAAACTACTTGCGTCTTCTACTCAGTTATTCAAACCTCATTGCTTTTATATATATATATATATATATATATATATATATATATATATATATATATATATATATATATATATATATATATATATATATATACAGTATATATATATATATATATATATATATATATATATATATATATATATATATATATCTTTTTCAAGTTTACATGTAAAGAGGAAATCTTTTCTCTTTAATACTTTGTGAAGGGCTTCTGTGTTTTACATTTTGCATGGAAAATGTTAAATTATATCAGCTGTGCCTCACATAATAGTGAAAAACGTCTATATTGAATTCGCCTGTGACGAGTATATTTTAAAAAATTCAATTTCGAATAATTAAAAATAATCATAATTAAAAAATAGCATAGCGCAGTAACTGTATGAGAGGAAGAGACCGTATTTGAAAAGGCAGAGTGATGTATGGAGTGGGAGGATGCTATGAAAATGATGAAAAAGGAATGTGTGGGGAGGGTGGGTGTATGGTGGTGTATGAATGTTTAACGAACCCGCGGGGGAAGCTACAGCTTCCTTGCGTAAAGGTGAATGCAGGATGATACTAATCAGGAAACCCAGAAGGGGCCCATCCAGGGTATCGAAATAAGGGTCATTAATATAAATAAAATAGGTTGTAAAATAGAGGGATACAAAAAGCGTTAAAACAAAAAAAATCATCGACATATGCATATATATATATATATAATATATATATATATATATATATATATATATATATATGCAGTAAAATCACAGAACAACACGTGATTTTTTTTAATAAGCAAACAACCTCAGGGAAAAGGAAAAAGAAACACGAAATCCGAGCGCTTTCGTGATATATTCACATCTTCAGGGACAAGAAAGAAATAGACAGAATTTACCAAGTAAATGAGTTAAATACGCAAGCGAAAAATTCCCCAATCGGCAACTCAATTTAAAAAACAATAAAACAATCTAAAGATTTTTTCCCAATAGATAACTTACTGTAATCTAAATTTAGGCTATTAAATTATTGAATACATAAAAACTATAAATGAAATTAGACAATTAACATGTACAGTAAACAAAAAATATTATAACAGTTATTAGAAATAGTATTTAATTAAAACAGGCAATTAAGTGGCAAGAATCTAAGGAAACAAAAGACATGGTGCAATCGTCGTCACGTGCTCCTTCCAGAATATTTTGAATATCTAAAAACAATCTAAAAAATTTTTTTTTCTCAATAGATAACCTGTTCAAAAGTCTATTAAACTATCAAGTACATAAAGACTATATAAAAGAAATAATACAATTAAAATGTTCACATAAAAATGTTAACAATTATCAAAATAATATTTATTTAATTAAAGCAAACAATTAAGTGGCAAGAATGAAGGTCAAAATAATACACCACCTTTCTATCAATGTACGAGTCTAATTCATAAAGCCCAGGGCTAATATTAAGAACAAAATCAGCATTATTCTTGATTACACTCGATTCAATTATATTTCTACTAACAATAGATTTACTAATACTTAATTTGGAGGCATTTTTCCAGTCAATGGGATGATTAGTATCTCTTCCGTGAATGAAAATGGCGTTAGATTTCTGGCCGGTTCTTATACTGTATTTATGCTGCTTAATACGTAACTTAAGCGTCTTGCCAGTTTGACCAATGTAAAATTTGTTACATATTGCGCGTGGAATTTTGTATACACAACCCTGTTCACTTAAAGGGAAGTTTTTAAAGCGCTCGGATTTCGTGTTTCTTTTTCCTTTTCCCTGTGGCTGTTTGCCTATTATATATATATATATATATATATATATATATATATATATATATATATATAGATATATATATAGAGTTAGTTAGTTAGTTAGTGAGTACTGATCATAAACTTGAGTCAGAAATTTCTCATGCATAAAAACCAACTCGTACAGTACATAATTTACACGGAGTAAACCGACTGAATATATGATAATTAGGCCAGCAGGAGAAATAAGAAAGCTGAGGCATTCACTACCATCGTACATTTCAGATATTTTGGAGCAAATCATTTTGTTTTTATAAAAATGTAAAAATATGCAAATTGTAAAAAAAACAAAAAAAATTAATTAAATAAAAGTTGCAATAAAAATTGGAAACAAATTGAATGGAACTTACACCAGAAATGGAATTAAGTTGAATGAAAGTTGTGATAAATACTAGAAATAAACCGAGTGATCGTTGCAATACAGTTTGGAAATAAAATAAATGAAATTTACGGAAAAATTAAAATAGATGAAATTAAAATTGCGATAAAAATGGAAATAATTTTAATGAAATTTACGGAAAAATTAAAATAGATGAAATTAAAATTGCGATAAAAATGGAAATAATTTTAATGAAATTTACATAAAAAATTGAAAATAAATATAACTCTCGTTAGCAAACTGGCAATTGAAATAAGTTCTGTACAAAATCAAAAGCTTTCAGAATTAAATAAGAAAAAAAAATCAACATGTAAAAAGCTTTCGTTATAAGGCGCTCTTTATATATTGAATTTCATTGAAATTTGTCCTTTATTTCGTATACGAGTTACAACTGAAATTATCAAACAATAATTATAAAATTGATTTAATATCGAAACATCGACAATAAATATGCATTCGCAAAATTTTAAGTAATTCGAAGTGTTTCAAAATGTTTAAATAGCTTAACCCTTAAATGCATTTTTTTTATGTATCATACCTTATACATAGTCATCAGTGCGTGTATTAAAAGGTTAAATCTATATTAACATAGTCAAAAGATTAAAATTATATCTCTCTTTTCTTTCTTTTCTTTCTCTGACACTGTGTTAGAAGTGTGGAAGGAAATCCACAGTATTTGCAAATGTATGGAAAAGCTGCAGGCTCTGGATGACTCAGTGCCTTCCAGATATAAACCTATCATCCATGATCGAGGAGATCACACCAAATACTGAATACTGGCCTATCTTTCTAAATTATTTATTAGCCATTTGCTGTTATTTATTTGGCTGTGTCTCCTATTCTGTATTCAACTAGAAATGTATATACTCGTATATATATATATATATATAATTTTTTCACCAAAAGTAGCACTGGGCTGTGTGCGTAATAGATTTAGCAATTATTTTTTTCTTTTTGGTGAGTCTTTCCCCATCATCAGTGTGTTAAGTAAACTAAAATGAGTTTTAAGTGAATATCGATTTAGTAATCTTTGTTTTTCGCGGCTTAACTTTATTTACTAACTCTCGTTAAGATGAAATACGATACAGCGCGCATATTTATTAAGCTAAAATACAATTTCAGTATTATTCCGTGTAATGTGTGGAACTGCCTACAAGTAATTCGAGTTACATAAGCGCTGTATGGCCTTGTGTATAAATTTGGGACTGCAGCATTATTTGAATTATTCTTGTGATAATTCATGGCAGAAAAGCACTTCAAGAACGACGTGTATACACGTACTGACACACTTATGATTTACAGCTTTCTTAAAGATAAATTTTTCTAACGCAAACTCACGAGGAAAAAATAAATTACGTTTGAATCCTTTCACGTATTTAAGGGCCTCCTCAAGGGAGTGATGAAACTAATCTCGTAAGTACTCGGGATTAGTTTTTATTTTCCTCGTGGGTATACAGTATATCATATATCCAATTTTTGCATAAAAGCTGAATTCTCTAAACTCAAGGTCCTCGATACTATCTGATATCCTTTCTATTGATATAGAATGTTCTATTCAAGGACTAACTTTATCAAAATTCTTGCTGACCTCTTCTGAATCTCTCTCTCAAAGAAAAGAAATGTAAACACTTGGATGGTAAATTTCAAAGAAAATATTTGGGGTATACTCGAGTGCCCACATAGCAGAAAATGAAATTCAATTTACTCGGCGGCGTGTTTTTCCATTTTGATCCAAGAAAGAAGTCTGACGGAGATAAAGTATAGTCGTGAGGAATGTTATTACAATGTCATTTCTTTCATTTACTTTTTCCTTCATTTGCTTCTTTTTGACATTCACTGAATCCGAAGATACAGCAAAGGACCTCCGCTTTCCTTTTAAGCTTCATTGATCATCGTCCATTGAATGCGATGACGCTGAAGAAGAGGACGAAATATAAATGGAAGCTGTTTATCAAATTGATAAATAAAGTCGACGAACGTGTTATTAATGTTTATGGATGGCGTCCGTAAGTCTTCAGACCCTTAAAAAGGTAGGATTTACCCGCAACTTCCGCTCATGCAGAAGAGAGATTACGCAACCCTCCTGAAGAAATAGAATGGATTAGCCAGTAAATTACTCTTTAATAATCCCTTTCTCGTAGGTGAAGAGAGGCACAGTTTTGGAGGAAGGTTCGCCTAGAAACATAAATTTCTAAGATGCATAAAAAATTACTAATTATAATATTCTGTATTTGCTGTGGATATTTTATGCTTTTTGTTGACACTAATAAAGTTTCTAAAACAAAACCAAGTAACCTGTATAATCTTTTCTAATATAGAAGCAAAAGTTGTCTCTTTCATTTGGCACAAATGAAACGATATAAAACGAACACAATTTGGTGTAAACGCTATATTCCGACACTTCTGTGGCGGAAGCCGAGTTTTGTTGGTACAGTTAATGGCCTGTCGGTACACTGTAACACTATTACTGTTGTTATTGATACAATTAACTCTTGACAGCAAAGTAGAGAAAAATAAATTCTAATCGTGTGGCGTTGCCTACAAAAAATATGATCGTGTTGTACTACAGAGAAGAGCGTAGAATTGGGATTGTTGTATATTTGTCACTTAAAGTGTTTTTCATTTAATATTGTGCAAAATCTTTCACAGTTTCCATTTTCTAATATACATATATATCGTGGCAAAACAAAAAAAAATAAAAACAGCCATACTTGAGGTTAGTTATTTTATTGGGCCAGCTAAATGGCGAAGAATTTTAAATGTTTATTATACAAAACTCAGGCCTTTAGATTATGCCTTAATTGGAAACTTGAGCGACCATAAATAAGAAGCCTTTATAAAAATGTTACTTTTAATTGAAGATATCTCGTTAAGATTCAATGTACTGTATAGTATAATACCAAGATATAAAAACATAGTTTGCAGAGCTTGTAACAATGGCCTACGCCCTTGAATCAAACAAAATAGTCTAATTTATAGATATGCAATTAATCTGACTAGATAGCAAAGGAATTTGTATCAGAGGTCTTTATTCACCTGTATATAGGTTTGAACTTACATTCATTCGCCAAATATGTTATGTTGGAAAAAACCTATTTACGCCTAGTGAAAATGAGAGAGTTATGAACGTTTAATCAGCGCATACAGGTAACTCGTATTGGCGGTCCATATCACATATACACCATTATTTCCATAGATAATACTTTATATTTTTCAAAAATAATTCTTTAAAACTTATGTTAATTTATTCGTTTTACTCCAACAAACATTTTTTTTTTAGGACAATCTCGCTACTTCTTGACCTCGTCCCAACACCGCTTCCTATCATATCAGCGGTTAAGCGATGTTGGGTCTATTTGAGTTCTTATAAAAAGAAGTTCACACACACACACACACACACACACACACACACACAGGAACAATCTTTTCATAATTTAAACCAATTCTTTTATTTTATACTATTCAGGAAGGTCTTGGTAAAGAAAAATTAGTTGATACCCAATATTTTGCTTCCTTATGGAGTGGAGAGAGGGAGACAAAGAGGTAGTTTTAATTTCTGTTGAACAGGGTCGGGAACTGGAAGAACTATTATAAAAAATCTTTCTTTTGTATTCTTCTCATATTTAGCTAGAAATTCCGTCAATTTTTTTTCTTCTAGTTAAAGGAATTTCAAAAGGTATTTTTCTTCATTGAAGTGTGGAAATGTAACATTTTAACTGATCTTACTCGTATACTATGTTAGTTGAACCATGGTCTGTCTATAGTCTATACGAAGGCAATGGAGATGTCAGTTTATATGGAAGTACATGTCGAATATGCCAGCTCTTTTACTACATATAAAAATTATAGTTACTAAATGTTCACATTAATATTCCACTCAGACAACAGTATCAACTAGCCAATAGTGGCTGTCCAGACAAAGTTTAGGTGATCTAAATCTAGTGTCTCAGTGAACAATGTTATGCCCATAACGTTATCTAGAAGCTTTTCGTTGGGTGATTGGTTCACCACTTTTAAAAGGTAGTTACCAAAATTGGGAATAATTTTTTTCTTAAATTGACCAGTTTCGTTTACCGTGTTCCTGGCCACGCCGCAATACTTCTTCCCGTTAGATCAGCGAGGTTAAGTGAAGTTAGGTCTGTTCAGTAGTTGAATGGATGACTGTTCGTTGCGTTCCGATAATGTAGCGACTCGTGGTTCGCACCCCACGTAATGCTGTAGGCAGGGTCGCCGAGAGCTGCCCAGGGCATCGGGGAAAGATTGGTATATGGGCCCCCCTGTTTACTCAGTATTTTATTATGAATATTTTTGGTGTACATAACAAGCAAACTGATTATATGTCCAAGTCACTATTCAAAACATACAGTATGAATAAACAACTCAGAGGAAAATGACCATTTTATTTTTCGAATCAATTATATTAATTCTATCACCATACAATTTACAAATGCAGTACCAGTCCATGCAGGCAAAACAATTGTTTACTGCAAGATTTTCGTAATTATAAGTGTACTTTCTTTGCCTTCTCTCTAGCAAGGTGGTAAATGATTCTGATGAAATTTAAAGTGCGGGCTAACTGGCTTTCAATTACAATGGTTCCCAGATCTGTCAGTCGGTCTTGGGCATTGGTGGACCGCAGATAATATTTTATCTGTTTCAGTTTGACTATGATAATCTCTATAAAATGTATGTTCATTAATTATATTTCCTCTCTGTTATTTAGTCAATTACTTTATTAATATTTTTAGATTTTATCCCCCCTCTTTCCAGGTCCGCTAGAGGTCCAGGCCCCGGAGATTTATCCCGGCTTCCCCGCCCTCTCGGCGGCCCTGGCTGTAGGTCCCATCCGTCACATGACCTTTGCCGTTATGTTGGTTAAAGAAGCTTATTATTATTATTATTCAAACCTTCTGTTGACAGGCCTGTATGTTGTATTCATACCTAAATCTGTAATATATTCTTTAATTTTCACTCTATGCATGATATGCTGCAAAAGAAATGATTAAAAAATGCATAACACAATAATTAATTCTTGCCAGTCAAAAGAAAAGCCTATATAATTAATCATTTTTCATAATTAGTTTCCTCCAACCATTAATCAGTGTTAAGACGTAATTAAAAGAATTAATATTAACTAATTCTTTTGAATTATTAAGTTATTAATGAAATCTTTATTCTTTTTAAACGTCTCTTTATTTCCTTTCTAAGGTAATTATTTATGACTGGGGATAAGGGATGTAAAAAGTAGACTCCCAACGCTTTCTCAGTGTGTCGTGAGAAGCGACTAACAGAGGTCGACGGTTGGGTTGTAACCCCATCGTAGGTATTAATTACCAAGTGTGGTTTGTGACTGGGGTTGCCTTGCCAGACATCCAGGATTGTCCTGGAAGAGTCGGAAATCGTTGCTGTTAGTTCATTGTCCAGAAAGTACCCTATCCTGGACCATATAATATTCAGGAATCTCTCAAGAATTACCAATTAAACTCTTAAATGGATGGAATGTTTTAGTAAATGTACTATTGCCATTAGACGAAAGGAAACTGACACCGTTTGACGCTTGTTGTCAGTGTTATGCCTTTTCCCCACCTTCGTTCATGTGGCAATTACATGATAAGCTACTCGGCTATAAGTGTCAGCTACTCATTTCTGATAATGTGGTACATTTACTCAAACCATAGACAATTTGTGCTCTGTGGTGCACCTATTAATTGCCTCTCTTATCAAAGGACATGACACAGAAGAAAGGAAGTGGGTAGTGATCTTGCGTCACTTTACAGATTTAGCAATGTATCCAGGATTTCCCGTAAACAATTTGGCAACCCTATTTGGGACCTATCGCCGTTCGATTAAGTGTGTTACAGCGGAGGACCGTGACGCTGGCATTTGTACACTTCCTTCGCTTGGGATAAATCCACTTGTGTTAGAAACATAAACTAATCGTCATTCATTTCATTTTCATCTTGTTGAATTAACTGAAGTCTTAAGAAGTCATGAAAAGAGTCTCAGTCGACTACAGTTCCGCTTTCAACCTAAACATCGCCAAATAAACTCTCATACTGAAAAGAAATCCACCATCACTCCGTTTGGCTCTATCTCTTCCAACATGGATTTTTCCAACAAGCAACCATTCCCAATCTTCTGTACAATTAGTCCCTCACTACGTTAACAATTTGCACTGATGATGGAAATTGAATTTTTCCGAAACGTCTGTAAATAAACATGTACCATTTTTCGTCCTCCTATTCCTCGCTAAGCTATGCTTCCCTAAGAACAAACCATTCAACCAAATTTTATATATATAAATAATATATATATATATATATATATACACACACACACTGTGTATATATATATATATATATATATATATATATATATATATATATATATATATATATATACACAGGGTGTCCCAGAATTAACTATCTATTTCAATGAAATCGGACAAATTTTTTAAAAACACACTTTTATTTATGTTTATCATGTTTAATATGTTAAAAATGTATAAATTTCTAAATTTTTTTCATAATTTTATTTTCATAATTTTTTCATTATCTGGTCCAATGAAAGACCGTCTGAAGTCATAGAATGGCAAAGAGACTCTCCAAAAGTTAACGTGTGGCTTGGAATGACCAAATCCAAAATTTATGGCCCATTCTTCTTTGCGGAAGCAACTGTAACAGGTACCGTCTACCTTGATATGCTTCAGCAGTTTCTCGAACCACAGCTTCTTGATGATGGCATTCTTGATAATGTTGTGTTTCAACAAGATGGAGCACCATAAATTTTGGATTTGGTCATTCCAAGCCACACGTTAACTTTTGGAGAGTCTCTTTGCCATTCTATGACTTCAGACGGTCTTTCATTGGACCAGATAATGAAAAAATTATGAAAATAAAATTATGAACAAAATTTAAAAATTTATACATTTTTAACACATATTAAACATGATAAACATAAATAAAAGTGTGTTTTTAAAAATTTGTCCGATTTCATTGAAATAGATAGTTAATTCTGGGACACCCTGTATATATAAATTACTGTAATTTTATAATGTGTATAGTATGATCATTTTATAGTTTATCTTTATAATAATACATAAATACAGTATATTAACACTGTAGTAAAGTTGTAGTCGTCAATTTTAGAAGGAGCTTGTAGACCAATCGACCATGGAGATACTCCCGGGAGGATGTTAGGCAGGAGACAGGGAGTGCTGGAATCCCCGTTTCTCCTATCAATGTCCTCCTTAACTGATCTTTTTCTGTGTCTCATCTACCCTGTGAGCAGTCCAGCATTCTCTCAAACACACACTTCTCCCTCTATTTTTCACTACACACGCATACATTTTACACACTATACAATCTTCCCAAAATTAAAAAAAAAAATCGGAGACCTTGATTTTGGCTCTCTCTTTCTTATAAGGGGTTGGGGCATTTTTGCGGGCATTCGCCCTTGTCCTCTCCTTTGTACATAAAAAAATAAATTATACATTGATAAAGTTTTTAACTTTTAATTATTATTAAAATCATTTTAAACATCAATAGTTAAAAATATTACATCAAAAGTCGTACGAAAATGTGTTCGCAAAATTATTTCCGATTTCATCAATTTCTAATAATTATCATTTCCAAAATCCTTCACTTTCAAAATTAATTCCAACATTCGTAATATCCAAAATTATTTCCAACATAAATCATTATCAAAGACATTTCAACATAAATTACGAACATAAATCACTGAAAAATATCGATAACGTTTTAATGTTTTTCAAAAGGGAAATCAAAGGTTATTGGCAATTAATGACTTCCTTTCCCTTCCATTCTTGATGCCATTTGTGTCAGGTCTGGTTGATAGCTGTGGTGGTTTGGAGACGAAGACAAGTTTTTCTACTGTCACAGCATCAGCCGATTGCAAATAGGATTGAAAGAAGAAACTTGCTTCTTTTGTAATAAATATACTTTTCATATTATTTTTTCGATGAATTTGGGTGCCACACACAAAATCTTTTCGCGTGCCTTGGGTTGCCGACCACTGATCCACAACAACTCTAATATATTATATATATATATATATACAGGGTGGGCGGAAAGTAGCTCCCTATTTTGGATTGGTAAAAAAATACGTATATTATCCATTTATTTCAGAAGAAATAATATGAAAAGGTAGGCATACATGGTAGGTTTTCTCTAAAATTCAATGTGGGCTCCAACTCTTTCCACCAGCTTCTGGAGCCGCCCAGGAATGGCGTCCACTGACTTTAGCAGGAACTCCGGCGGGATGGAGGACATGACTTCCCGAATTTGGTCCTCCAGTTCTTCCAATGTCCTCGGTTTGGTGCGGTAGACTTCTTCCTTTACCCACCCCCAAAGAAAGAAGTCGCACGGTGTCAAGTCGGGGCTCCTGGCTGGCCATTGATGTGGACCACGACGACCCATCCAACGCCCAGGGAAGTGGGCATCCAGCCACTCACGGACAACAAGAGCGAAGTGCGGAGGGGCGCCATCTTGCATAAATATCAGATCGTCGATGTTCTCCCATGTGCTGACAACTGGCCAGACCTCGTTTCGCAACATAGCAAGGTACCGCTCAGCATTCATGGTGTTGCGCAGAAGGAACGGGCCCACAACCTGATCTGAGGTCATACCACACCACACCGTTACACTGAACCGATTTCTGCCGTTTTTCAGCGGTAACCGTGCGACTTCTTTCTTTGGGGGTGGGTAAAGGAAGAAGTCTACCGCACCAAACCGAGGACATTGGAAGAACTGGAGGACCGAATTCGGGAAGTCATGTCCTCCATCCCGCCGGAGTTCCTGCTAAAGTCAGTGGACGCCAATCCTGGGCAGCTCCAGAAGCTGGTGGAAAGAGTGGAGCCCACATTGAATTTTAGAGAAAACCTACCATGTATGCCTAACTTTTCATATTATTTCTTCTGAAATAAATGGATAATATACGTATTTTTTTACCAATCCAAAATAGGGAGCTACTTTCCGCCCACCCTGTATATAGGTACAGGGTGTCCGAGAATTATCTGTACAATTTTTGGCTGTTATTAAAAGTCAACCATGAAGTGTAGAAATTCCAGTGTTGCCTCATTTTACAGAGAATCTCATTAAGTTTTTTCTGATACCAAGTTGTGACAAGTTTTTTAGAAATTCCAGTGTGTCCAAACATTATCTGTACAATTTCATCTTTTAATAAAATTCTTCATAACACACGTAAAATTCTTAAACAAGATTATTTAGAATCTGTATTTTCAAAAGTTTCTTTTATTAAAGTAACGTTGTTACAAACATTCGATATGTGCACCGTTAGTGATTCGCAAAACATCCAATCGATACTCCAAATGTTGCCATGTACGCTGCAGCATATCCACATCAATTCGCTCAATAGCAGCTGTGATTCTTGCTTTTAAATCATCAATGTCTGTCACCCGCGTACATTTCTAAAAACTTGTCAAAACGTGGTATCAGAAAAAACTTAATGAGATTCTCTGTAAAATGGGACAACATTGGAATTTCTACACTTCATGGTTGACTTTAATAACAGCCAAAAATTGTACAGATAATTCTCGGACACCCGTATATGTATATATATATATATATATATATATATATATATATATATATATATATATATTTGCTCATCTTATTAACTTTTAATATTTTAAAAAATTTTAACTTCTTAATCAAGGTACTTTGTGTACACTTTTTTTTTTTTAATAAACGCAGTTGTATTTACGAGTAATATATGCTAATTAATAATTACTCTATTAATTTTTTAATCTGTTCTTAATAATTAATTCATCATTCCCATTTATCCCATCTACAACATTTATTTCATCAACGTTCAACGCTCTGTTCACTAATCTTTTATGTTTAACTTTTGATGTTCAAAATTACGATGTTGTTTCAGCCTTTCATGTTTGTGATTTCTTCCTCTACCTTCAACTTATCTTTTAATCGGTCCTATACAAAACCTCCTATTTTGATTTATAAATATTTTGCTATCTTTTACTTTTACTTTGTTCCTGAAGGACCACAATTTTGAGTCGCGGTTGTACACCCTATGCGGAACGGGATATTTAGAAGGCGATTTATACGACTTAATCACAGACACACACCTAACCCCAAGTGGATTATTTTTCATCATAGTTGTACTGCTGTTTAGACTGAAAGAATTTAAGTTGCGCACGAGTTGCTGGAATGCAGCTGAAATTCCTTGTCAATACCAGACGTATTATAGCCGGATTCCTTCAACATTTAAGAACATTTTGAAGCTTGTACAGAAGTTCAACGAAATAGGGAATATTCACAGTCACAATGCACCCAGGACCATCCGATCTACATCTGACAGAACTGGTGAGAACAGAGAACACATTCTGTCCTCTTTTCAAGAATGTCCCAAAAAGCCACCAAGAGTCTGACTAGAACCAGCATTCGACGGATGACTAAAGAAATGGGACTGAAGCCCTATTGCCCTCACTTGCTGCGTGTTTTGAACGGTGATGACACCGATAGACCCTGATTTAAATTTGCCGGACCCTTCCTTGACTTGGTCGCTTGCGATCTTTCTGTGGTTAACAGAACTGTTTGAACCGATGAAACCACGTTCAAGTTGAATGAGCGTATCAACCTGCATAACCGTATTTACAGTATTTACAGTGCTGTTGAAAATCGTCATGTCGTGATTACGCAAAAGCAAAATGTCCTTACTGTATTGAAGGCATCATCGAACCGTCACTGCAAACAGCTATCTTGTAAACAGGAATGAAGAAATTATTCCTATGATACTATAAATGAATTTAAAGGAAATCATCTTTATGCGAAAAAGGATTCCCGTCCATTAGCTCGCAGAGGTCACGACTTCTTGAACAAAATGTTTTCTGACAGGTGGGTCTGCTACCACCCATTTGAGATGTTCTGGGGCTCTGCTTGATTCACTTTTCATAAACTTCTGGAACATTCGTGGCCTTTTCTCAAACTTTCAATCTGTTGAACACCACCTCTCTTCCTTTAAACTTCACCTTCTCTTCCTCATTGAAACTCAGGTGTCTGGGACGACTGACAGCAACCCTTTTTATGTACCTTCTTACTTCCTCTATACTCAATTTCACTTCAAATGTGGATGTTTTGTATATGTACGCAATAACCTAACTTGTTCTTGTATTCCCGAACTCGAATCCTCCGATTTCTATACTCAAACTAAGTACATCTGCTAAATTCCACTTCCAAAGTGGAATACATTCTATCTCACTCTCCTTTTCTGAAATCTTAATTTTAGAAGATTTCAATGTTCACCACCACCTTTGGCTTTTCTCCCATTTCACTAACATCCCTGGTGAACTAGCTTACAACTTTTCTACCCTACATGTACATGACATAGAGCAGATTGTATAGCACCTTACTGTCCTTACTCGTATCCCTGATCATCTTGGAGATAGACCCAACATTCTAGATTTATTTCTTACCTCTCATCCTTCTTCTTACTCCGACCACGCAGGGGCGGAGCTAGCTAGGGGCAGGCGGGGCAGTGCCCCGGGGCCCTGGCCTTTTGGGGGAGGGGTCAGGGTCGTTTCAACAAGTGATCAGAAGTTATTTGAGAGAGCAACAAAGCTAGTAAATAAATATAAAAATGATATTTCCTCTGGATTTCCAAGTCAATTACTCTCTTTTCGAATGTGCTTAAAAACAGACATTGAAAAAATGACGACAATCCATGAGCTATATTCATTTTTAATTAAAGACAACAGTACTTTGTGCTCAAGTTTTCCCGAAGTTGTGACTGCCATAACATTGTTCCTCACAATTCCTGTGACAGTTTCAAGTGCAGAGAGATCGTTTTCAAAACTTAAACTAATAAAGAACTATCTTCGAAATTCTATGAATCAAAAAATATTAAGTGGACTCTCAATTATATCAATTGAAAACAAGAAAGCTAGAAATATTAACTTGAAGGATTTAATTAATGAATTTGCGGAAAGAAAGGCAAGAAAAGTCAAGTTCTGATGCTGTCGTAAGTACACTTTTATTTCACGGTATCCTTTTTAAAGCTCAATATTTTGCATAATGTTTTGCCTTCTCTGCCTCCATGCGTACAAGTAGTTTCATAATTCTTAAATATATGCTAAATAAATAATGCAAAGAAAAGCAATATAAATGTATGATAAAAATTTTGTTAGGGGGCCCGTAAATAAGTTTTGCCCCGGGGCCCGTGACACTCTTGCTCCGTTCCTGCGACCACGATCTTATATCTGTTTCCTGTTCTATCGCTCCAATTCGGCATTTGGATCTTCTCAAGAGGAGGCGCCTTTGGCACTTTGTCGCCACTGATTGGGAGGCCCTTAGGCAATACTTCTGTGATTTCCCATGAAATGATTACTTCTTCCGTGACAGGGGCCCTTCCGAGTGTACTTAGCGCATCAAGGAGGTGATTCTCTCGAGCATGAAGGCGTACATTTCATATTCTATTCCTACTCAAATGCAAAAATAACTTGGATTAACGTTACTTGTTCTAATGTTATCCGCAACGGAGAGGAGTCTTTCAGAAGGTACCGTCGCCATCCAACTCCTGACTCTCACTCAGCTTACATTTCTGCCTGAAATCGTGCAAAATCTGTTCTTCGACTCGCCAAACATTCCTTCATCCGACAAAAATGTGAAAACCTATTCAATTCTAATTCTTCTCGCTCGTTTTGGAATCTAGCTAAGAACCTCTCCAACAACTTTAATTCCTCCTCTTTCCCATTCCGACGGCTCAGTTGTTGTTCTTCTCCTGACAAAGCTGAACTCTTCACTCAAACTTTCGCCTCCAATTCAACCCTAGTGTTGTTCCTCCTTCTCCTCCTCCCTCTGACTTTATATTTCAAATTAGAATCTCTTCAAAAGGTGTTTTTTCTGCCTTATCTGGGATCAACTCTAGGACGGCGTACGGTCATGATGGTGTTCCTCCTGTTGTTCTTGAGAACTAGGCTTCTGTGCTGACACCCTGCCTAGGCAAACTCTTTTGGCTTTTTCTTTCATCTGGTACTTTTCCTTCTTGCTAAAAGTTCTCATTCATTCAGCCTGTCCCAAAGAAGGGTGACCGCTCTCAACCCTCCAACTATCGTCCAATTGCTTTGATTTCTTGCCTTCCCAAAGTTTTTGAATCTATCCTTAATAGGAAGATTCTTAAACACCTCTCTTCTTACAATCTTCTTTCAGATCGTCAATATGGGTTCCGGAAGAGACGCTCTACTGGCGAGCTTCTTGCATATCTCTCTGACTCTTGGTCATCTTCCTTTTGGGATTTCGGTGAAACTTTTACTATTGCGCTAGACATATCGAAAGCCTTTGATAGTCTGGCACAAATCTTTAATTTCCAAACTGTCCCCCTTCGGTTTCTATCCTTCCATCTATGCCTTCCTCTCTAATTTCCTTTCTGGCCGATCTATAGCTGCGGTTGTAGATGAACACTGTTCTTCCCCTAAAGCTATTAACAGTAGTGTTCCTCAGGGTTCTGTTCTGCCACCCACTCTTTTCCTTTTATTTATTAATGATCTTTTAGTTCGCACTTCTGTCCTTTTCACTCCTATGCCGATGATTCCTCTCTTCACCTCTCCACCCGCTTCGCAAAGTGTCCCTCTCAACAGTCACTCCATGATTTGTGTAGGATGGCTATGGAGCACCTGTCCTCTGATCTTTCTGCCATCTCTGACTGGAGCAGAGAAAACCTTGTGGCTTTCAATGCCTCAAAAACTCAGTTCTTTCATCTGTCTACTCGTCACAATCTTCCACACGACTATCCCCTTACCTTCAACAATACACAACTCAATCCTTCCTCTTCTTTTAACATTGTTGGGGGTTTCCTTTTCTCGTGATCCTTCTGAAAAGATTACATATACCTCTTTCCAAAATAGTTTCTGAGAAGGTAGGTGTGCTGTACCGCCTCCGCAGTTTCTTTATCTCAATTCAGTTGCTCTCTCTGTACAGGGGTTTTGTCAGCCCCTGTACGGAGTATGCTTCTCACGTATGGGGTGACTCAATCCACAAAGCCGTACTTGACTAGGTGGAATCAAAGGCTTTTCGTCTCATGAATTTCCCGCTTCTTACTGACTGTCTTGAATTCCTCTTTCTTTGCCACAATGTTGCCTCATTCTCTCTTTACTATCGCTATTATAACGGACACTGCTCTTCTGCACTCTCGAACCCTTTCAGGACGACCGGTACAAATTGGTAGCATTTCAAATACACACATTCATAACTTAACCCTACAAAATTTATGGCCTTAAAAGGTTAAGGTGAGCACGCAGCAACAGACTTTCGACACTTTCTCATTCCTTTTCTGCAAGGGTTAATTGGTATTCTCAGTCTTTCATCTACCCAACCGGTGAACTCTGGAATGTCATCTATTGGATTTTAATAAAGAATATAATAATGTTTAATAAGAAATTTAATAATGTTTTGTGTGAAATTAAGATACGTAAAATGAATTTTCCGAGTGTCGTGTATTGGCCTTTTAATAAAGAATATAATAATGTTTAATAAGAAATTTAATACCATTTTGTGTGAAATAAGATTGGTAAAAGGAAATTGTTTGAAATATAAAATACTATTTGGCAACACTCCTGATGCCGAAGGCACGAAAAATGCCCCAAAAGGCAGTCTCGGGCGTGGTTTGTCCCAATTTGGTTGTTTTCGTTTCTAATATGTGATTGTGATTTTAAACTTACTTTAAAGTATCTCTCTCCACGGTCAAATTATAACGATGGATCCGCACTCGCTTTCCCCCGTCTTGTTCATTGTTTCGGCGTAAATAAAAAAATCAGTAAATAGTGATGATCGTTTGTAATTTCTCCCATTCCCTCGGATTGTTCGAAATCTTAATGGTGGCCACGCTCACCAGTCTACCCGTTTGTAAGACACAGCGAAACGAGTGTAAAGCAGTAGAAAGAGTGATAATAGTAGAAAGAGTGAGAAGAGTGAGATAATTAAAAGAAAGCGAAAAGTAGAAATAAAGACTTTTTATTTTTACTATAGGAACAATCTTCTTCACTCCATCTTTCCCCCTGCCTATAACCTCCAATTTTATAAACGCAGAGTGTCCAATCATCTCGAGAACTCTGGACCTTGATTTTCGCTCTCTTCTTCTTCTACAGGCGGGGAGGGGGAGGGGCTTTTGCGGGTATTCACCATTGGCCGCTCCTTCTTACATAAAAAAAATTGCTGACAGGCATAGACAATGAAGTAAACGACAACAATATAGTAACAGCCTTTGCTGACAATACAAGAATCAGCAAAATAATCGGCACTGCAGAAGAGGTAGAAGCCCTACAGAGTAGTGATGTAGGACTCAAGCCCAGTCTCGTGACCTTGTTTCTGGTGTCGGTCTCGGTCTCGGGTGCTAAGGTCTCGGTCTCGGTCTCGGCCATGGTGGTCTCGACTACATCACTGTGATGTTCCTCAAGTGCAACGAACACTTATTTTGTTTTAAGTAGGCAGTTAACTGCCGAAAAATGTTACAAACTATGAATTTGTGAATAAATTATGAGTGAATTTTGCAATTGTCACTTGATAACCTCTTTAGAATCTTTATTCCTGAATGTGAAATACGGAGCTTAGGAATTAGGCATTACACAATATTGAATACGTGCAAAAATTGTATATGGTCTCGGCCATGGTGGTCTCGACTACATCACTGCTGCAGAGGGACACAAACAGAATATATAAATGGTCAGAAGAAAATAACATGAATTTTAACACCGAGAAATTTTAGCTCTTGAGCTATGGAAGAAATGAAGAACTAAAACAGACAGCAGATAGATAGGAAATTCATAGAAACATGAAAGCAAAAAAATTAGGGTTAATAATGACCGACGTTGCAAAATTTGAAACGCAGAATCAGATAGCGATAAACAAAGCAAAATAAGTTACGGGAGAGCTACTGAGAACCTTCAAAAGAAGGAACGAGAAGGTACAAAAAATAAGAAACTAATAAACTAGAAGTTCACAGGAAATTCACAGCTAAGACTGACGACTGCAAAGAGCTCAACTACTGTACTATGAAAGATTACGTAAATTAAATCTGTATTCTCTGGAAAAAAGAAGAGAGAGATACACCATGATCTACATATGGAAAATGATCGGAAAACTGGTTCCAACCTTAAACTAAATCCAGTTAACGTCCAAACAACAGTGGAAAATAGGAAACGTGGAATGTGTAGTGTTCCCAAACTAAAGACCATAGAAGGGACGCCCTCAACATTGAAAGAAAATAGCTTGGTTGTCAGGGGGCCAAGAATTTTTAACCAGCTTCCAAAGGACCTCAGGAAAGTCACAGGGGTCAAAGTTGAAATCTTCAAAAGAAGACTAAATGCTTGGCTCAGGACGGTACCAGATGAGTCGGATGTGCCTGGCTATGCGCAATGAAGATAGCAAGAAAGCAACTCGTTCCTCCATCAGGCTAGGACTAGAGGACTAGAGCTTGACCATCGTGTGAAGAGAGACCGACGCAAGGAACATTTACGAGGTTACTATGTGTGTGTGTGTGTATATATATATATATAATATATATATAATATATATATATATATATATATATATATATATATATATATATATATATACACACACACACACACACACACACATATATATATATATATATATATATATATATATATATATATATATGATAATAATCATAATAACTGAAGTAAACTTGATTATTAATATAGAAACTGGCAACATTTGCTTTCCATAATTTAACTAAAATTTTGAGGAAGGAAGTCAATTTGTGACTGCATGGTGACAGCTTAATTAAAAGCTGTCTTTCGTAATCGGTGTTTAGAAGTCGATGTAGAAAATGAAAAGTTAATAAAATAATATAAAATATAGAAATTTTGATCAAAATATAATTTTCAAATAAGGCAACAATTAAAATGTACCATTCATGAGCTGTATGGTTAATTTGATTTAAAGTCGTAAAAAATTCTTTTAAATCTAAATTGAGCTAATTTGAACATGACTAAGACATTCAGGGATTCGGTTTATATATAAATACTTACGTAAAGACAATAGTTAACAGCTTATATACAGACAATGATATAGTTAATGTCTTCCCATTATGCTTCGTATGAAAACGAAATGTTATGACTTTTTTTCTGAACAACAAATGCTTATTATTCCCTGATTTTTTCCTCTGTACATTCTTTTACGCAGCTATTCCTCTCCTTAGACTTTACGACATAGCAATCAGTATGACATAAGACGCAATTCCAATCAAGTTTAGTTGTCACTTCCACTTCTTAATGTTTCTGTTTACGCTTTGACGGACTAAAAATATGGTAACGACGCCCTGGAGCCTTCTTCTGATAACCTCAAGAAGAAGAAGAGATCAATCGAGGGGGATCATGTGTGCTCCGAATGTCATCAAAGAGAAACCAAGAATCAATTGGCTTTCAACGTTTTATGACGAGACGAAGCGACGCGGACATTCCTGCTGTTTACGATTTGGTGGGGGAAAAAAACAAAAAGAAGTGAACCCCAAATACCCTTCAAACGAAGGAGGATAAGCGAAGCTAAACAGAAAGTTCGTGAAAAGAAAGAATGTGATGAAGGAATAATATAATTCGTTTATATAATTATAGCCACAATTAATGATTATGAAATTAATTGCTTCGCGTCTACGCGCTTAAAATGTTATAATTACAAGGCTTAAAATTCTCATACTTTCCCACCTGAGCTGAGCCTTATGCTTACATATATTATTTATAGTAAAAAAGGCTTCTGTAAAGCCCAAGGAACCAAAACTGATCAATAATACTGTAGGTTAAATATAAAAACTAAATTTCACCTAATTTATTCCTTCGATATGTGGTAAATTTAGTTTATTCTTACTCGCTTCATAAGAGTTATTATTTCAGGAATACAAATTATTATTATTATTATTATTATTATTATTATTATTTCCAGAAAATGAGGAAACCCATTACTAAACTTTTATACCATCCGCGGCTCAGTGGGTAACGCTGTTTTTCCCTATAAGCAAAGTAAAGACACTGAGGTCGGGGGTTCGAATTCACTGATGCTGGTAGTAATAATGTAAGAGTTAGCACAATGGCACGCATTAGTTAGCTTGAGCACTGTGCCAGTTTCTGGCCCTCATCACTGATTATTATTATTATTTTCACAGTATAACGTCGTTAGATGCGAATGCACCTTAAAATTTTGACGGCACCCCTGAATTGAGCTAAATCGGAAAGGTTGGTAGCATCATGAAAATTATTTGAAAAGTTTAACGTACTGACACTTGGTTTTCCGCTTGTGTGCGAAGGTAATAACTGTATGCTATCGTAATAAGCTAATTTTATTTGGAATTGTAACTGTCTGTTTTAAGTGTCACTGAACCTTTATCCCTTTACTGCACAGAGGTCTTTTCCGAGACTGAATAAAATAGTCTGGCGTTAGCCAAAACAAAATCAGTAAAGTTAACGCTGTCCGCTAAAGGGTTAAGTCAATTGAAAACCGAGTTACAATTAAAACCTGATTCTGGGATTGACGTAAAACAAGTGTTAACAATCGTTGGCAGTGTTTCACGCTACTTGATTCAGTATTTTGAAGCCTCTCATAGAAGAGGTTTCATTTACGGGACCTGCTCTTGTGTTTGTTCATCTTGTTTCCGGGTTGAAAAGGAGCCTGTATTTGCCTGTAACGTTTTGGACTGATAGAGCAGCTTCGACTGTAAAGGTTAGAATTGTCTTAGTCTTTTTTTAGCTCCTTCTTATAGTTAGTGCAGCTCAGGTATTTGAATCTAATGTACATTGTTCATAACTTTTAAATCTATTTATTTTGTAAATACATTTCCTCAAGATAAGTGAAGTTGTTTCCATCCCTCGTTAGATCTGCCTATAGTAACGCAATACAACCAATTACACCCACAATAAAGAACTCGTGGTTTACTGTAACTTGTGCTGGGCTGACCTACCCTAAGGGACTTAAAACCTCTCCCCCTGATCCTTCCGGTGATACGAGGTACCCCTAATAATAGACCCATCCTATTATATTAAATATTACTAAATTTTCCTTTCTTTCCTCATAATTATGTACCATTGGTTTCAAGAGTCGGACTACACCTACTTTACGCGTTGATCAGCGAAATTAAACTACGTTGGATGTGAGTAGCAGTTTCATGGGTGACCTTCATCTGTATCCAGATAATATAGCGACCCGTGGTTCAAGACCCACATAAAGCTGTAGGTCTCAACCTTCATATGACCTTAGCTGTTGCGAAGGAGGGTTAAACAGCCCCAAATCAAACCAAACAGTATCCCAACTATTGGAATCGATGGTATTAACCAGATATGCACCTTACACACACACACACACACACACACACACACCTTCGTATAAGCGAGGTACTAACTTTTAACGTTCGTATACCTAAAAACTAATTAACCTAACCTTAATGCCATCAAACAAAAATGGGCGTGATAAGTGTTTCCGAGGCAATTGAGGACTCGAAGGGTGGTTTCTATTAAGTCATTAAATGGTGAGGCACCCGCTAATCTAGTCTAACCAAACCTTAACTAGTTTACCCTAGCATAATCTAACCTAATCAGGACGAAAATATCTTTTTGCGGACGATACAAGTGTTTCTACATGTTTATATAAATTTTTTAATGTTTCGAAGTACCAAAAGTATTGCCTCACAAAATGAAATTACCCCACTACACACACACACACACACACACACACACACACACACATTCACCATATACAATTTAAAATGAGTAAGCAACAAGCATAATCTTATTGAAGCGAATCCTTGATGCATACCAGTATTTAAACATAAGGAACACCATTTTCAATTACAGATAGTCATTTTCTCAGAAAAAAACTTTCTCATGTCAAATTCAAAATTGCAGATGATGTCACAGTTTTACTTTGGAATTAGGATTTGCGTCAATTCTAGAGACGTATCCTACTACGGCCACATACTGGAAAAAAATGGAGATGGACAAAAGTTTGTCCATCTCGCAATTTCAACTACCATTGAATGATTTTTATCTGGATTTTACAGGAAACTGATTTTTCAGTATTTTGCAGTCTTCATTCACTCTGGACATAACTACTTAAATAATAACACGTAACATAACAATAACAGTAAATCAGGATTAATGACATTTCCTATAAACATATATCGAAGATGAGAGTCAATATTATAGTCGAGCAGCCAGATGGCGTTTTTGTGGTGAACCTTTCATTTAAGGTTATAAAAGCTTTTTTAGCAGTTTTGTTCTAAAATATGTGTAGAATTGAAAATCAATGGGTGCCACTCTGGCACCCTTGAGCATTTCTCTGTACAACTCCACAAACTAGGTAGGGGTAGAGGGGTCTCTGAGGTCTCCAAAAACGTGTTTTGAGAATTTGAGAACCATTTTCGCACTTGATGTGGCTTTTTTTCATAGATTTGTCCATCTCTCTATCTATCTATTATCTATCTATAGATATATATATATTATATATATATATATATATATATATATATATATATATACGTGTGTATATATATATATCTATATGTATGTATATATTTTGTGTGGTGTGTGTATATATATATATATTATATATATATATCTATATATCTATATATATATATATATCTATATATATATATATATATATATATTATATATTATATACTAGGGGCACTCAATATATTTTGCCCCACCCTTTTTTCTTAGCAAATAATAGACCATGGGGCTGAAATGTTTTTTGGGCAGTAAGTTTGAACTTTCTGCGCTTCACATAACCGGATTTTTCCAGTTTGAACCTCCCCTCCTTGTACGCTTTTAAACGCCCTTGTATAAAACCGATGGTTAACGCAGTTTCGAAAATGGCATCTGACAGTGATGTGCGTCGTAAACAGAGAGCTGTTATCGAGTTTTTAACCGCAGAGAAGGAAACAGTTGGAAATATTCACAAACGTCTACAAAACGTTTACGAAGATGCTGTTATTGATCGAAGCACACTTGGACGCTGGTCTCAACGTGAGAGAGAGGGAGAGCCAGCCTCGATGATTTGCCACGCAGCGGTCGCCCGGCATCGGCTGTCACATCTCACACTGTGCAACGTGCTAACAGCATCATTCGATCAAATCGGCGCGTCACATACAAGGAGCCATCACTGGAGCTACGAATTAGTGAAAGAAGTGTGAATACGATAATTCAGCAACTGGGATATTCAAAAGTGTATTCACCGTTTGTTCCTCGCGAACTGACTGAAGATCACAAAGCCCAAAGAAAAGAAATTGCTTCTGATTTCGTTGGTTCGATACGAGACAGAAGGGGATGACTTCCTTTCACGAATTGTGACTGGGGATGAGACTTGGCTACACCACTTTGAACCTGAAACAAAACGCCAATCCATGGAGTGACATCACGCAGACTCCCCCAAGCAAGAAAAAGTTCAAAATGGCTCCCTCTGCAGGGAAGGTTATGGCCACTATCTTCTGAGACATGAAAGGGGTGATTCTGGTGGACATTATGAAAAAAGGACAAACAATCAACTCAGAGGCATATATTGCTACCCCATAGAGACTCTAGAGACGTATAAAGCGAGTTCGACCGGAGAGAAAACTGGAAGACGTCCTTCTTTAGCACGATAACGCAAGACCACACAACAGTTTGCAAACAAGAGAGGCCATCACAAAAATGCGCTTGACTGTGTTACCCCACCCTCCATACAGCCCGAATCTGGTACTTTCAGACTTCTATTTGTTTGGTCCAATGAAGGATGCTATTCGTGGAAGAAAGTTTCAGAGTGACGATGAGGTTGTTGAGGAGGTTAAGAGGTGGCGCCAGCGGAACCCAGTGGACTTTTACCAGCAAGGAATAAAGGCCCTTGTTTCGAGGTGGAGGAAAGCCGTAGAACAAGATGGAGACTATGTGGAAAAATAAAAACTTGTAAAAAAGGTATGTAACTACTTGTGTACAAAATTTCTGGAACTTACAAGGAAACTTGGAAAGAAAAAAAAATAGGTGGGGCAAAATATATTGAGTGGCCCTCGTATATACAGTATATATATATATATATATATATATATATATATATATATACATATAGTGTGTATATGTAAAAATGAACAATGAATAATCAATATTCATTTTTACATAAGAACCAAAATCGCTTAACGCGAGTTTGGATAAAAATTTTATTTGTAGCTTTCTATTTTCGTTTGTGTCACAACCCTACGATCTACCATTTCTATGGTTTAGTCGTATCCATTTTCCATTTGTTATAGAAGTTATTATAATTAATTATGATTGTCTTGCATCTCACCTTCGTCCCTAGATTATGCATACACATTGCATATAACAGGATTGGAACCCTAGTTGTACTTCTTAGTCATTACTACCCACTCTTTGTCTAATTCATCTTTCTAATAATGACTTATACACTATGACGTCATAAAATAACTTAATTCTCTTTACGTTTCCCATACCTTGTACACTGAATCATGCGCTTAGTATTTGGACATCTTCCGTATTCAATGTATGGTAAATTCTTTAATAATAATGTTGTGGTGCTATGTAGTATAAATATTATTATTCAACCATATTCATCTATACGTCATTAATTTCCCTTGATCATTATCCTATATAAATTTTATTAAATATTCATTTTTACTCGTGTCAATCTATGAAACGCAAAACTTCATGCATTCGTTCGAAAACGCATAAATACGTTCTCGTATTATTTTTTTCATTTTTATTTTTAATTATATCACCTCCCGAGATGAACTCGAAAACGCTGAGGTTAGGTGATCAAATTTCGCGAACTATAGCATAAGTGAACGCTTCAAAGATAAAAATATCTCCTCTCGCTCTGATTTCAAATTTATAACATGTTATAACATATTATACTGTACCATATTATGTTGTATATAAATCCATACCGTATGTGCCCATGTACTTTGTATTATATTTCTAACATCTTAATTGTCTATTAATATGAAACACTGTAAAAAAAAAAAAAAAGTTATAGTAACTGTTTAATTGTAATTAACTGTAATACTTTAATTTAATATAACGTAATGTACTTTAATGAAACTGTAATTAATAATAACTTGTAATGTACTTCATTGAAACTGTAATTAAATGTAATGATTTAATATATACGGTAATGTAAGAATGTACTTTAAAATGGAAGTGTAATTAAACAATAAGTGAATATGAATTAATTGGTAATTGTAATCGTAATTGCAATGAACCAAAATTAATACGTACTCAGTCGTGTACTTAATTTGTACTTATGTACTACTATGAAATTATATCGCCTTCATATAGACTCGGCGAAAAATACAAATTAGTTTTTTTATTTTTTAAATTTTTATTTGGAATCTTTCAAACATCTGATCATGTGTTTAAAAGGGGGGGAACTTAACCTTCAACTGCCGTCCTCCAACATTTAGGTTTATATTATACATGTATTTGTAAAATGAATGGCACTTCATTACGGCACTTCATTACGACTCCTTTGTTAGCAGCCTCGCTGCGAGGAGGGGGCAGAGGCCCCTTGCCTCCTTAACTTTTTAGATTCCGGCCTGAGCCATGGTCGAAAGAGGTCGAACCTCTACCCCTGTAAATTCAGAGCACTACTTGTACATTTTTAGAAGTAAACTACCGTAAGAGAAACTTTTTATTTTCCCCTTCGAGCCGTGCTCTCTTCAGAAGAACTTAGTCAGTTAAGTCGATAAGTTATAAAAGAAAAGTCGACAACCCAAGCACCATAGAAGATATTGGGTCAAACAGTCTGGCGACCGAAAAGAATTAGAATGTTATAGAAGAAATATCCGTTGCTGCCTCCTAACTAGAACCCCCGTCGATCCGAACCACCCGAGGGCCATAGACGGAGGGGTTAACAGTCTGGCGACCTTTACCAGGATAAAAGTCTGGCGACCCTGCCCCAGGATAAGAAGAAGATTTTAAGAATAGGATTTTAACAAGTGGCCACTCTTTGGCCAAGATAGAAATTACCCTGCATCAGGATGAAACCAGTTGACCGGCGTGTCACGACTTCCAGTTCGTAACATCCACCCTTGAACCGGTGTGTCACGACTCCAAGTTCTCCACGCCTAGTTTTCATCCAAGAAGAAGTAGCCAGCAAGACGTCTTCAGGACACGTCTCAAGGATTTCCCCATAGAAAATTTTGTTAAGTACAGTTTGTTTTTTTAAGTAATTTATAAACACTTGAAAAGTCATTATCATTAACAGTTAATAATAAGTATCAAGCCAGAATTTAACACAAAACACAGTGAACACTTCAGACACCAGTGATACATTTTTTTTAGTGAAACAGTAATTTTCACAGAAGTTAAAAGTAAGAGAAGTTAAAAGTAAGAGAAGTTAAAAGTAAGAGAAGTTAAAAGTAAGAGAAGTTAAAAGTAAGAGAAGTTAAAAGTAAGAGAATTAATTTCAGAGAGAGTTAATTTCAGAGAGAGTTAATTTCAAGAGAGTTAATTTCAAGAGAGTTAATTTCAGAGAGTTAATTTCAGAGTTAATCTCACTATTATAGTCAGTATAGAATAATTTTATTTTATGTACCAAACATAATAGTACAGTACCTTCGCGTACATTAGAGTGAAATATTGTTTACATTTTTTATTTTTGTTTGCAAATTTTTTCAAATTATTGAATTGAATTGACTTGCAAATTAAGAAAGAGTTTATAGACTTATAGAGATACTTGATTGTATTTCAAGTAAGTCCAGAGGATAATAATCTCCACTTGATTGAGATCAAGTGCAGTCATTTTCCTTTTCAGTTATCTTCACTTGATAGCAGTTCAAGTGCAAGTCAGTTTCATTTTCAGTAGACTCCCTTGATAGAGTTCAAGTGCAGTCAATTTTAGTCAAGTTAGTTTCAGAATACTTGATAGAGTTCAAGTTAGTTTCAGAATACTTGATAGAGTTCAAGTTAGTTTCAGATACTTGATAGAGTTCAAGTTAGTTTCAGAATATTGATAGAGTTCAAGTTAGTTTCAGAATACTTGATAGAGTTCAAGTTAGTTTCAGAATACTTGATAGAGTTCAAGTTAGTTTCAGAATACTTGATAGAGTTCAAGTTAGTTTCAGAATACTTGATAGAGTTCAAGTCAGACAGTTTTATTCCAAGTCAGTTTTATTCCAAGTCAGAGTTTTATTCCAAGTCAGAGTTTTTTCCAAGTCAGAGTTTTATTCCAAGTCAGTTTTTATTCCAAGTCAGTTTTATTCCAAGTCAGTTTTCGAATCCCAAGTCAATTTTATTCCAAGTCAATTTTCGAATCCCAAGTCAATTTTATTCCAAGTCAATTTTCGAATCCCAAGTCGAGTTTTCGAATCCCAAGTCGAGTTTTCAAGTCCCCAGTCATTTCAATGCAGTCAATTGAATTCAACCTTTTCTTTGTAATTTAAGAGAATTTAATTTAAGAAAATGTAATTTAAGAATTTAATTCAACCTTTTTTTTGTTGTAAAAGAGAATTAAATTCAACCTAAATTGACCGGTTTGTGTCTTTAGTTTAATTTTTTTTTGTTTGTAAGAAGGAAATTGACCGATTTGTCTTTTCTTTTCATGCCATTGTTGCGTATATAAATATATAGTTATGTATTTTATTATTTGTAACAAAACCGTTTTTACAAAGGTTGTAACGATTTTGGTCATTATTGTAATGTATATGAGGAACATTCCGTCCCTCCGTTTGTTGAACTCTCTTAATTTTTGTTCTAAGTAGTGTGACAAGCAATCTTTTTTTTAAAGAGCAAAGTGCTCACGAAAGACGTATTGTCAATTTCAAACTTATACCCCCCGCTTAGTCACTCAATTCCCCCGAATGTAGTACTCCAAACTTTGTTTTTTTAATTTTTATTTTATTGTAACACCCCAACCCCGGTTCAACCGTGTCAACCAGAGAAATGGTTCAACCATACTTAATTCCTCTTTGGTACTATGGAACATAACCTCAATTTAGGTTAAGTGTTTTTTTATATTACAGTATATGTTTAGTCATTATATTTATAATTGATTCTATTTTCAATTTTTATATTTTTTATATTTTTTTCATTCGATGAATACTGAGTAATTGTGTTAGTCGAATTTAATTAATTGTGTGTCAAAATAACAAATAATTCAAATTCTATCAACATTCAACGAAAGAGTATGATTTTTCTACTTAACATGCAAAAATTATTAAACCTTTTTAATATTTTTTTTATTATATAAAAATAATTTTTAATGTAAAATTTACCTGAAATTATTAAAAGAAAAGATTGTTCGAAAGAAATGCTTTCCTTCCATTTCAATAACTTTTTTATTCTTGGCCGAAACTCATCTAAGGTTCGATTTACTTTTATTTTTTTAAAATATTATAAAATTATGTTTAGCTCGTTGAAATGCATAATTGATTTCTATTTTTAATTTGCATTCTTAATTTTTTTTAATTCAATTATCGTACCGATACTTCTGGTTAATGTTAATGGTTATATAGTTCATATATAGCTAGGAATGTTACTAGTCGAATTTAATTCCATCTTCAAAATTTAATTTTTAATACCGCTAGATTTACTTTCATTAATTGTAAGGTCCTCTAAGTTCGTTTTTTTTTATTACCTTAATATACGTGTAACTGATTAATTATGTAAAATCTATAATCCTAATTGAATTTTATTACTTTTGACCAGAGCTGGGCACCGCAAACTCAAAATCACTTCCGCAATCGCAAATCCGCAAACTCAAACCTTACCTTCCGCAACCGCAAATCCGCAAACTGCTTGCCATTTTTGGTGCCGCAAACGCAAATCCGCAAACGCAAACCATATTTCCAATTTTTACAGTGCTGGGCACTTCCGCAAACACTTCCGCAAACCGCAAATTCCGCAATCGCAATTTTAACTATAAAAAGTATCCAAAACATTAAAGAGGTATAAAAAGTTTTATATCTTTTTAATGTTTAATGTTTTAGCCTTGTTTTTATTAAAAACAAGGCAAATAATTTATTACAATAAATCACTATTGTAGAAGAAATAAAAATACTACATATATTGATATTTTATATTGAACAAAAACACCTCCTGCAAGTAAATAGTAAATAAATTAAATAATAAATTTAATCATTTGAATTTCATAAATTTTGAGACTTAGACACGTTAGAGAAAACTGTACTGTAACTGTAGTAACTGTACACACATTACATTACACAAGTTAAATTAAGTTAACACTGTGACTGTACACAACTTGAACTCACTGTACAACTCAACCCCTCTAGCCTCTACAAGTGTACGCCTCTGGCTTTGTCAACAAGTTCAGTCGTCCTCCTCCAGTAACTGAGCCAAATCCAGTTTTAATAAGTCCATGTTCCCCTTCATGAACACGAGACGTTGGAAGTTGTCAGAGGTCAGGCTGGCCCTTTTGGGCTTCATTATATGGCGGGAAAGATGGCGGGAAAGATGACGCGCTGCCTGCCAGCCAATTGGCGGCCAGTGACAGCAGCGTCACAGCACTAGCGGGCTTGGCCAGTGGCCACGTGGGAAATTTGCGGAAAGATTTGCGTTTGCGGTCTTAGTTCCGCAACGCAAATTCACTAATTTGCGATGACTTTGCCGCAAACGCAAATCTGCAAACGAAAAACATACTTCCGCAATTGCGGAATTTGCGGTTTGCGGAAGTGCCCAGCTCTGCTTTTGACACATTCGAATTCATTTACGTTCCGTCCCTCCAGTCACTTTTGCATTAAAACTCGTATGCAAACATCATCATTATAATACATCATAATTATTGCTTACTATATATAAATTCTCGCTCATGCATTTATTAAGTTATTTTATCTGTTCCTTAAAGTATATATATATATATATATATATATATATATATATATATATAATCCTAATCCACCAATGACCCCTAATGATCTAGTTCTTCAAGGGATGAACAAATTACTCTCATATTCTACATACTATTGTACCGACTCACTCATCTACAGATGCTTCTTACCAATATTTATAGATACATCTGCACACTGACGTATAACTTCAACTATTCAACTATAAATCCCCTTTCTCCTTTTGAACGTATCACCAACCACTACAATCTGTACCCAATAAACATAAATACACATTTGACCACAGGTCTATACATCATCCACTACGTAATTCGATTTGTACCTACAACAGTCAATAAAAAATGCATGTATGCACACTATATATACTATATATACAAACCTTATGCTAAAATCATTGGATATCACAATAAACTATTTCATTGCGTGTAAGTGCTAACTCTGCTATTTATATAGTCTTAAGCATTTTTGCTTACTATATATAAATTTTTGCTCAGGCATTTACTCAGTTAATTTAACAATCCTCTCAGCTAATCTGTCCCTCAAAATTATAAGATACACACTTTGTACCTAGTACAACACAAATACACACTAGACCACAGGTCTATACATCATCCATTACGTAATTCTATTTTTACCTACACTAGTCAATAAAAATTAGTTTATAGATTGTACGATTTACGTTTTTCCCTTTTATCTACTCTATTCATTACGTAATTCTATTTTTACCTACACCAAAAAAATAATAGATTTTTAAAAAAAAATTTACAAAAAATATCATTGTTTGTCTAACTTAATTGTTTGTCTAAATTAACGTATTAATCCTTTTATTCTGTTTGCGTAAAATTAAAGTTTTAATCTTTGAATTTTTATATTTTATAATAGCCCTCTAAGCGAGTGTCATGTTAAAAATTTGATTACTCTGCATGTACTCACACCACGCGAAATCGTTCTGTATAAAATTTGTATTGTAAAGAAAATTCGTCATCTAACTTGAATTAGTTAGGATGTTATTCTCTTAATTCTATTGTATTAATTGTACCCTATTATATTATTGTATACATATCATTTTAAAGGGGAGAGCAATGTAAAAATGAACAATGAATAATCAATATTCATTTTTACATAAGAACCAAAATCGCTTAACGCGAGTTTGGATAAAAAATTTATTTGTAGCTTTCTATTTTCGTTTGTGTCACAACCCTACGATCTACCATTTCTATAGTTTAGTCGTATCCATTTTCCATTTGTTATAGAAGTTATAATTAATTATGATTGTCTTGCATCTCACCCTCGTCCCTAGATTATGCATACACATTGCATATAACAGGATTGGAACCCGTAGTTGTACTTCTTAGTCATTACTACCCACTCTTTGTCTAATTCATCTTTTCTAATAATGACTTATACACTATGAAGTCATAAAATAACTTAATTCTCTTTACGTTTCCCATACCTTGTACACTGAATCATGCGCTTAGTATTTGGACATCTTCCGTATTCAATGTATGGTAAATTCTTTAATAATAATGTTGTTGTGTTATGTAGTATAAATATTATTATTCAACCATATTCATCTATACGTCATTAATTTCCCTTGATCATTATCCTATATAAATTTTATTAAATATTCATTTTTACTCGTGTCAATCTATGAAACGCAAAACTTCATGCATTCGTTCGAAAACGCATAAATACGTTCTCGTATTATTTTTTTCATTTTTATTTTTAATTATATCACCTCCCGAGATGAACTCGAAAACGCTGAGGTTAGGTGATCAAATTTCGCGAACTATAGCATAAGTGAACGCTTCAAAGATAAAAATATCTCCTCTCGCTCTGATTTCAAATTTATAACATGTTATAACATATTATACTGTACCATATTATGTTGTATATAAATCCATACCGTATGTGCCCATGTACTTTGTATTATATTTCTAACATCTTAATTGTCTATTAATATGAAACACTGTAAAAAAAAAAACAAAGTTATAGTAACTGTTTAATTGTAATTAACTGTAATACTTTAATTTAATATAACGTAATGTACTTTAATGAAACTGTAATTAATAATAACTTGTAATGTACTTCATTGAAACTGTAATTAAATGTAATGATTTAATATATACGGTAATGTAAGAATGTACTTTAAAATGGAAGTGTAATTAAACAATAAGTGAATATGAATTAATTGGTAATTGTAGTCGTAATTGTAATGAACCAAAATTAATACGTACTCAGTCGTGTACTTAATTTGTACTTATGTACTACTATGAAATTATATTGCCTTCATAAATGTAGACTCGGCGAAAAATACAAATTAGATTTTTTATTTTTTTAAATTTTTATTTGGAATCTTTCAAACATCTGATTATGTGTTTAAAAGGGGGGAACTTAACCTTCAACTGCCGTCCCCCAACATTTAGGTTTATATTATACATGTATTTGTAAAATGAATGGCACTTCATTACGGCACTTCATTACGACTCCTTTGTTAGCAGCCTCGCTGCGAGGAGGGGGCAGAGGCCCCTTGCCTCCTTAACTTTTTAGATTCCGGCCTGAGCCATGGTCGAAAGAGGTCGAACCTCTACCCCTGTAAATTCAGAGCACTACCTGTACATTTTTAGAAGTAAACTACCGTAAGAGAAACTTTTTATTTTCCCCTTCGAGCCGTGCTCTCTTCAGAAGAACTTAGTCAGTTAAGTCGATAAATTATAAAAGAAAAGTCGATAATTTTGGTATCAGAGAAAGTATCAGAGTATTATAGCAAGAGAAGAATTAATAACTGGCGACCCTATAGCCAGGATAAACATTTGTCGACCCCATAAAGCGAGAGAAAGAGACAACCCAAGCACCATAGAAGATATTGGGTCAAACAGTCTGACGACCGAAAAGAATTAGAATGTTATAAAAGAAATATCCGTTGGTGCCTCCTAACTAGAACCCCCGTCGATCCGAACCACCCCAGGGCCATAGACGGAGGGGTTAACATATATATATATATATATATATATGTGTGTGTATATATATATATATTTTTTTTTTATTATTATTGGGGTTGTTTAACCTCCTTCGCAACATCTGAGGTCATATGACGGAGGGGACCTACAGCTTTACGTGGGATCCGAATCACGGGTCGCTACATAATCTGGGCGCGGAGTACGGTCTCCCATCCAACTACTACCCAGACCCAATGTCGCTTAACTTCCTGATCTCCGGGAAGCGGTGTTACGACATTGGCCACGACGTAGCCCATATATATATATATATATATATATTGTTTTATAAGTATTTAATAATTCTGTTTATTACTATTATATATATATATATTATGAAAATTATTTCACGAAAGTAACACGTGAAAAATAATTATGATGAATAAAACCACGAAGGAAAGGAAACACAGAATGGTGCTCAAGCGCTTTCGTCTAATGACATCCTCAGGAACACTGAAGTACATAAAGAATTACAGCCTATATATAGGTTACAGAAAAAAAAATATATATATATATATATATATTGTTTTATAAGTATTTAATAATTCTGCTTATTACTTATATTAAATATAATTGATTCTGTTTTATTTAATATTTAATGCTCAATATGACTTCATTTATCTGTTTCCGATTGAAAGAAAACAAGAATAGGCTGGGCATCCTGGATCCCGGGATTCCGGAAGTAAGTAGACATCTCATTTCCTGAGAAAACTGTCATCGATCCCGGGATTTCCCGGTATTGAACTAGCAGAAGAGTTTGAAGACATACACACTGCTATCACTATTACAAAGTGAGAAAAATTGTAAAATTATTTTGTAGATCGCCCTTAAAAAACGAAATCTTACGTAAATATGTAAGACTTGAGCATAACAAAGAACTTCATCTACAACTCGATTCGCAAACAAGATGGAATAGTTTAATAGTAATGTTGGAAAGATTTGTACAACTAAGAAAACCAATTTCCAAAGCAATGATTGACCTTGGGATTGGAAAGGGCATGGATATTTCAGATGAAGAATTTGAATATATAAATGTTATTATCTCATCTTTAGAACCGGTTAAAATTGGATTGGAGAAGCTTGGTAGCAGAGACGCAACATTGCTCACTGCAGAAGGTGTGTTTGCTTTTATTGTAAATGAGTTGAGAGAACAGAAAACTTGTTTTTCTACCATACCACCTTCAAGCAAAAAGTAGAAAAAAGACTTCAAGGGAGACGTAATAAGAAGTTCGTAGGATTATATAAATATTTAAAGAAGCCTATAATAGCATTTAATTCAACTTATCCTAATTTTTCATTGCCTTCTAAATCAACATTGCAAATAACTGCCAAAGTGTTGTTTACCAGCTTTTCAGAAAAAGTGAGACGGATGTAGTGGCAGAAGGTACTGATGTAAATGAACCCCAACAGTTTTTTGATACACCACTAGAACTCGAAGTCTTTTCCTCTAACTCATCTTCAAATCAAAGGTCCTTGGGAGAAAAAGTGGATACAGTTGCGCAGAAAGAAATGGGAACCACAGAGCAACAAGATTTGCGCCTGAGATACGACGTAAAGAACATCATAAAAGAAATGAATGTTTATGAAGCCACTGGTAATAGAACAGAAAATTTAAACCTCTTATTTAATGCTCTGGCGACAATTCCTCCAACTTCATTAGAGTCGGAAAGAGCATTTTCTGCTGTAAGATTATTCATCACAAAACTCCGAACATCTTTAAGTGATAATAGTATTGATCATCTTTGTTTTTTAGAAGCATTATTTTAAGTCATAATTGGAATAAATCAATAATTTAAGTTTTATTAGTCTCTAGAAAGTTTTTATCAAAGCATGTTTTGTTCAATAAAAGGAAATTTTCTGTTTAGTTATTTAATTTATTCCAGTACTTCAACCTTATTTAACTTTTTAATCCCGGGAATTTCCCGGGATCCCGGCATTGCAAGTTTTTGAATCCCGTTTCCCTGAATTAAGAAAAGAGCGGGAAATGCTCAGCCCTATACAAGAACTTTTGTGAAGTACAAGATAAATCCAATGAACATCATATCATCTTGTATTTTTGACTGTTCAAAAGATGGAAATCTTATAACGTCAGATGCAAGACAAATTCAAAGCACCATTGCTGCACGTAAACAGCGTGGTGACAACCTTTATATTGAATTAAACTTAGAATCAAGGCTACAGAATAACCCAGAACTGACTACACAATGTCATAAAACATGTGTTTCTACATATACGTCCAAAGCGCATATATCCCGTTCTTCACAAAAATGTGGAATCCAAGACAGGTCTGTTAGTGAACCGCCACCACGGAGACGCAGATCCGCTGAGTTTTATTTTAAGCAGTACTGTTTCATATGTGGTGACTATTGCAAACCGTGATCCAAAAAACCCATCGAGGTGGAAAACTGTCATTAAATGCAGTACAGCTGATGGGCCTGGACAAAAATCATTCAAAGACACTCTTCTTGACAAGTGCAATGAAAAGGGAGATGGACTCGCAGACGAGGTTAGGATCAGATTTGTAGCTGTTCCAGCAGACCTTCATGCAGCGGATGGTCAGTATCATCAGGTCTACTACACAAAATTCATGACTGGAAAAAATATACATACCACTCCAGAAAGTTAACGCGTTCAAATATACATGTACGTGAAGGCATCAACACTGTAGCAAAAGGAAAGACAAAAAACGTGTGAGGGCGCTCTGTTGAACTCCATGACATTTACAATGACCTTAAGCCTGCTGAATCTCTCCTCTCAAGGCGCCAGTTTATCAACCAATCGATTGAATATCTTGGTAGTGAGGTATTGGAAATGAAAATCCAAGGTTGTGCAAGCCTCAGTGCCTTCAGGCAGCAAATTCCATACAAAATACTTCAAGTTGATGATGATTTCGATGATCCTGTTCAAAGAGTTGTCAAACAAATCACAGAAGAAGCCAAAGGAATTCAGTAACCTCGTGATTAAGACATGGGACAGTTTGAACAATCGAAATCTCTAGAACTAACCAGCCCAACGTTGTTATCACTCATAGCTAATCTTGTGTCCATTGGCAAGGTTACACGGATATCTCACAGCATTTCGGAGACAATTCAATCTCATATTACCAAAATATCAACCCCCAACGACGCTAGGACTTGCAATAAAATTTCATAAATTTGGCTCCAAGGATATGATATCCTTGTTGAATGAATATGTGTACATAGCAACTTATGATGAAATACTGAGATTTAGGTCATTCATCATGGTGTGATAATTATGATCTGCATGTGACAACTCCAAGTGGCAATCGGGAAATACATGCGATAGCTATACAATTAACACAGCCACGAAACACAACTGACAGTCGGCAAGATGAGCATCAAGTGATTCCTTGGTTATCTAAAACAGAACTTTCAACATTAAAATTAAGCACACTTTCTGCCGTGACATTTGAACACTATAAGGGACAAAAGAAACCGATTCCCCCACCAAGAACATCAAGCTGTAATCGTCCCATCAATGTTACTAATTTGCAAAATAACCTTTCTGTGGCTTTAACATCGGATGTAGAGTGGCTTTGCTCGATTATAAATAACACTGATGACAATGCTTGTGAATGGGCTGGTTACATGACTCACAAAGCAAGAGAAAAGGGTATTTCTGTCAAAGGCACACGGTATATATTTGGACCTTTGAATGATGCTACACCAAGCCATCCCGACACTGTATTGACAACCTTGTCCTTTGTTGAAAAGTTCACAAGGAATTATGGGCAACAACACATTTTCATAGTTGCTGACATGCAGTTGTTTCAGGTCATAATGCAAGTCAAATGGTCTGATCCCAAAAGGTGGAGCCATCTAATCCCAAGACCAGGAGGTATGCACACACTAATATCGTTCATTGGATGCATTGGGACACTTATGATAGGATCCGGTTTAGAGCAAATCCTCAGTGCAGCTTTTGGTGGCATAGCGAGTATTTTAAATGGAAAGGCATGGCCTAGGGCCGTTCGAGCTTTTAGAATGGTTGTAACTGGATTATTACATGATGCAGTGCTGTCTGGAACAAACTCACCTGACAGCTTGGGGAGATTTCTGGATGCTGCATCCCAAAACCCAACAGGAAAATTGTGGGTAAACTGCTTCATATTGCCAGTTGTGATCATTTTCCTGTTCATCCGATGAGGGAGGGAGGGGAACTGGATGCTGCATCTATACAGCATGGAACAAATTATTATTAAATACTTTTTCGCTGCTGGCCACTGGCAGTATGCTAGATACATAACGTGGCATTGCCTTGATATGAGACATAATTTACCTGACGAAGTGAAAAGGATGTTCCTGGATGGAGCTCACGTTTGCAGGCACAGAGAGGGTGTTTGGAACTCTGTCTTTGCTGACCAGTTCGGAGAACAAACATACATCAAATATGGAAAAGCAAAGGGAGGGCTTGTTGGGCTAACCCTCTCACTTCACGAAGTCGCCAGGTGGATTCTCTCTAACAATGTATGCAACAACGTTTCTTTATTGATGGACCAGATCTTTGATGTAGGTGATGAGGAATATGATGCTGAACACGACATGCACAAAGAAGAAAGTCGCAACGGACAGAACCTGGACTCACAGGATAGGAAAAAAATATACAAAGAGCTTCAGTTGCATATAAATCCCTACTGAATTTGGCAACATTTGCAATGGGTGTGTTGCATACAGCATGGTCAACGTTCACAATACCGTTCAAATTGGGGAAAAAATGGTATCAAAGTTTAAGGATGGTCTCCCTGAGGGGTTTCACAAGCCTCTGCATAAAGAGGCTGTCACAATGGAATGCATGAAGAACAGTGTTCGTGTTGGAGATTCTTCTGCCGTTTATGACATGGAAAAACTTTTTGGACGACTTCTAGTCTTGTCGCAAAAGAGAGAGTTGAATTTACGGGAAGTTTTTAAGTACGAACTTGCTCCTGTGCAATCAGCCCTTTACGATGACTTTGGCAAAATGCGCAAGTCCACCAAAGCTGTTCTAGTGACGAAACTTGGGATTGTTACAAACAATCAGCTTAATGCTGATGTTTTCTTTGTTGATGGGAACGAAATGTTATCATATCACATGACCAAAGACTGGACAAGTAAGGCAATTGGCAGTTAACTTCAACAGAGCCGTACAGTGAGATTCTAAAGAAGTAATTGTTTTATTTGAAAAGTATGAAGAATCATCAATAAAGAACTATGAGAGAAACCAATGTCCTGGTGATAAACTGTACCCAAACCACAATCTCACACTAGATATTGAATTACCGCCAAGAGACACCATCATGAAAAACAGTCACAACAAGCAGCAGGTAATCAAGCTGTTGTGTGATTCAAACACTTCAACCACAATCCACATGATTGGACAAGACAATTGCGTCTTTGATCATGAGGAGGCTGATATCAACATCAACAGTTATCTAAACATGAAGTCGAGTCTTGGTGGTGTACATGTAGCTCAAGTTCTATCGGATGACACTGATATATTTTTGCGCCTGGTATATTACTGTTGGAAGTGGGATCTGAACAACAGAAATGTCAGTATACACCAGTGATGTAGGTCTCGAGACCGATCTCGAGACCCAATTTGCAGATCTCGATCTCGATCTCGGTCTCCGCTATTTAGATCTCAGTCTCGATCTCGGTCTCGACAGACGCGGTCTCGGTTTTTCTCCCCGAGACCTTTCGAGACCTCTCGAGACCGTAATGAAAAATACCGGTATATTTTTTTATCATTAAAATTCATTATAGATCTCTTTGGGCTGAGTGGATGTTGAATTAATGTCATATATATATATATATATATATTATATATATATATAATTATTTAGACCTTATGGTAATTGCCATGCCTCTGTTTATAGTACCGATATATCAATTTATTTTTCATAGAAATGGTGTTGGAAAAATGCTATACAGGAAACTCAAGCACGGAGAATGAGCAGATACAGAGAGACAGCGCTCATTCTCACAGCAGCGATGACGAAATGAAACAGAGTCAAACCAAAGTTCCGAGACTAATGGCAAAATATCAAAGCTATCGGCCCAAGCAGAAGAACGTTGAAACTGGGAAAATTTTGAACCGCAGGGAACAGTTGCGGCGGTACCTCTTCGAGATCGATGAATCTCATATTTTTGACAACTGCTCTCCAATAAAGTTTTGGCATCAGAAAAGGGATAAATTCCCATCACTGGCCAATATTGCCATGACTGTTTTAATAGTGCCTGCCTCTAGTGCTCCAATTGAGCGTGTATTTAGCCATGGAGGCATAATAATGAGGCCCCACAAAAGTCGAACTTCAGCAGATCTTCTGAGCATGCTGATGTTCCTTAAGTGTAATGAACACCTATCATGCTTTAAGTAAATGCACAAGTCAAACTGGGTAGTGGGTACGTTCATTAAACCTTCTGTAACAGATATAAAAGAAGCAAATAAATAAAAAGTATATATTCATTTGTTAATTTATAGGCTACACTTTTTGCATTCAACACACTACATCTGAGAAAGTAGTTATTAGTTTATTAATATACTTAACATAGTCTAATTTCCATAGTAGTGTAAAACAAATTGAAAGGGCATGAGCTTGGTCTCGATCTCGATCTCGGTCTCGAATTTTAAGGGTCTCGATCTCGGAAGGTAGATCTCGATCTCGAGCCTTTGATCTCGGTCTCGATCTTGGTCTCACAGGATCAGGTCTCGGTCTCGGTCTCAGTCTCGGACTTGGTGGTCTCGACTACATCACTGGTATACACTGCTACTGATATCAATGCATCTTCTTCACAGCTTGGCCACCAATGCAATGATAGCCTTGCAGTGCACGCCGTAACAGGTTGTGACACGACAAGTTATCCATATGGTAAAGGAAAGCTCTCTGGAGTAAAATCGCTTCCAAAAGTTAACCTCCAGTCCATTGGAAATAAGGAAAGCACAGTAGCTGAGGTAATTACTGTTAGAATGCACTTCTTTTCCCTTCTGTATGGATCGAAACTGGAATCGTCATTATGGATGAACTACGTTACAAGATATTCTCCAGCAGATCTGACACTCCCAAGATTAAGACCTTACCTTCAACAGAAGGATCATTACAACAGCATAATCTTCGTGTTCATTTGCAGGTCATGCTGTGGAAATCGGCAGAAGACTAGGATCCACCAACACTAAATATTCAGAATTATGGGTGGCAGGTGGTGAACAACAATCCAGAACCAAAGTTTGCTATCTCTCAGATGGCCCGTCCAGAACTACTTAAAGTTGTAGCTTGTGGATGTGGGGCAGAAAATGCCTGTTCACGTAACTCATGTTCTTGCAAGAAAGCTAGTCTTTCTTGAACCACCTACTGCCAAGGACATGAACAGTGCCATAACCCCTATACGGACCAGACTCATATCTCCGATGACGAAGATGATGATGTTCTACATGACTGAATAAAAATTGTACTGCTACTTTCTCCATGGTATTTGATCTTGTTTATTATTTCTGATGCCTTTGAAGGTATTCTCTGTATACAGTATTTGTTTCCGTGTATTTATCTGGTTATAAATAGATAGAAGTGTACACCATGAAATACGTGCTGCAACACGTACCCTATATACCCGCTAATTACATGTAACCATTACTGAATTGCTTAATAAAGTATAAATATAAACCACATTCACAATAAAAAGCCATATTTTGATCATAAGTGTGACAAATATGTAAACAATTTATATAAAGCCCATGTGAATTATAATTTATGAGATAAACAGACAAGTTTTTTCTTTGCTCCTCAAAAAAAAAAAAATGCTCAACACACAATTTGGCATCCGGCTGTTCTTCACAATGTATGGGCTCAAGGTGATAAAAACACCAAAATATGTTATATAACCAGCATTGCGAGGTTCAGCCCTTTGGCAACTCGATTAATATGACCGAGTGAAAAGTGTTATAATTGCAGCGAAATAAAATATTACTATAAAGTAGAAACAAGGTAGAAGACAGAATAGATCCTTGACGAAAACCATACAGTATGCATTAATGCATGAAATTAAAGAGAAAAATTAAGACTAAAGTAAAAGAGAATGACTATACTTCATGTCAAAGTTTAAAAAAAAGGCAAAAGTTTGCTTTTTTAATACAAAGGAATACAAACAAAGGAATACAAAGGACACCAAACAGCAACAGACTGGCTGGTCCCTACGAGGCTCTCTGTTTAAGAATGAAGGTTAAAAGAAGTAAGAAACACCTTGATGACTCTTTAACCAAGTGAACAAGCGTACATTTTATGGACACTGGCCTCAGGATATAGGTTAAATTAGCGTATTGGTTGTCACTTGCGTACATAAATTTTAATAAGTTATTATTAATGGATGATAAAAGATCTCGGTCCTTACAGCATTAAATTTGGTAAATTTGTACCGTTTGCACCATTACACCATTAACCAATTGTTTCCAATAATTACAGGTCTATTGCTGTCGCTTCCTGCTTCTCGAAACTACTAAAAAAACTATTGTTACTCCGATTAAATGATTACCTATGGACATCTCCTAATCGATTTGGTTTTAAAAGGTCCCACTCAACTGACCTGTGTATCTATGTACTTAAAGAAACAATATCTAAATACATTGACAGTAATTCAACTATTTATAGCTGTTTCCTAGATATAAATAAGGCATATGATAGAGTGAACCACAGTATTTTATTTAAAAAACTAGAAGACACGAAGGTTCCCATGTACATATTAAATTTATTGAAAGTTTGGTATTCCCACCAATCTTCTACCGTTAGGTGGGGCAATGTACTCTCAGAATGTTTTGGCTCCTCTTGCGCGGTGAGACAAGGCTCCTTGCTCTCCCCTATGCTGTTTAATGTGTATATTGACGGATTAATTGCTTCACTTAATGAGGCAACAGTGGGATGTTGTATAGATAATACAAGGATAAATAACTTAGTTTATGCCGATGATATGGTGTTAATAAGTCCCTCTGTTAAAGCTCTGGATCGGCTACTAAAAGTATGCGAAGTGTATTGGCAGAAACATGATATTCTTTTTAATGTCACAAAAACTAAGGTTATGTATTTCATCCTAAAAGCTGTAATCAGCCAGCTGATATTAGGTTTAAAATGAAAGGTGAAGTATTGAGGAAGTATAAGAGTTTTAAGTATTTGGGTCAAACTATCACCAGCTCCCTGAGTGATGACTCAGATATAGAAAACAATCTCGAAGCCTTTGTGCTAAGCGAATATGACTATAAAACTTTCGTTCTGTACAAGTGAAGCTAAAGACACTCTCTTTCGTACTTTCTGCTGTAATATACGGACAGCAACAATGGGGGAATTATAAAAAAAGGTTCTAGCAGAACCCTAAATTTGTTGTACAACAGGTCTTTCAGACTTACATAAATTACCCCCGAGATGCTCAGCTTCGCAAGCAAATGTTTGCTACCCGCAATGTCCCGAGCTTCCCGGAGGTAACAAGACGTGTTCAATACAGTCTAATGCAAAGAATTAAAAAAATTAACCAACCCGATTATCCAAGCTATCCATGAGTCCTGCCGTTTATCCTCTAAGGCCTAAGCTATGGACTTCTTGGTACGAACACGTCTGTGTGTAGCTCCACTTAACTTTGACATTACTGTATTATTTCTAATCAACTGTATATATTTCTATCCTTAGTATGTGAACTGTCATTGTATTAATAATATTTGTCATATGGACTATCGTTTGCCAATAACCTTTTCATTTTCATATATATATATATATTATATATTATATAGAAAATTATTTCACGAAAGTCACACGTGAAAAATATTTATGATGAATAAAACCACGAAGGAAGGAAACACAAAACGGTGCTCAAGCGCTTTCGTCTAATGACATCCTCAGTGTTCCTGAGGATGTCATTAGACGAAAGCGCTTGAGCACCGTTTTGTGTTTCATTCCTTCGTGGTTTTATTCATCATATATATATATATATATATATATATATTATATATTATTAATTTGATTAATTTTGTTTACAAATTAATCAAAGTTTTTATCGTAAGAATTTATACAAGTGTCTATAAAGGAGGCCCCTTTTTATGCAAAATAAACAGCGAACGATGTTTAAAAGCGAATATATATATATATATATGTATAATATGTTATATATATATATATAATATATAATATATATATATATATATATATTATATATATATATATAATTATATATATATATATATATATATATATTCGCTTTTAAACATCGTTCGCTGTTTATTTTTTGCATAAAAGGGGCCTCCTTTATAGACACTTGTATAAATTCTTACGATAAAACCTTTGATTTAATTTGTAAACAAAATTTTCTTCATGTAAGAAGGTAATAAATAATAAATTAATAAATTGTGCAAAGGTCTAATTTATTCTGTTAAAGTTATTGTAACACGGCAAAAATTGTAATACTAAAAATATCTACTTTATAAATAAAGAATTATTGAATGATTGATGTATTTACTGTAGTTTAAATGGAAATGAGGATGTTTAATTTACTTCGCAACATCTAAAGCAAAAGCGGTAGGATTTGTAATCAATACCAGGGGGTCCAGGAGCATGCACCCCCACCGTGAAATTTTTGAAAATCTAGCTTTAAATGATGCACTCTAGTCCATTCTGATCATAAAAGGTTTGATATTATTTGCATGTTGCAAATTTGCATAACCTTCAAATCAGTAGGATTGGCAAGTATGCATATGACGAAGAGGACCTATAGTTTTACGTGGGATCCGAATCACGAGTCGCTATATAATCTGGAATGCAAAGGACGGTCTCCTATGCAACTACTGTACTCTCTACTGTAGACTCAATGTCGCTTAACTCAGCTGATTGACGGGAAGCGGTTTTACGACACTGACCACGACGTAACATTATTTAGTTTAAAGTCGTCAAGTAAAGATGAGTTTGTTGTTCTATTACCATTCATCTTTCCTCCTACCTCAAACCTTATATTACTTTCTCCATCATTTGACATCCTATCTCAGTGCCGCCATTTAAACGAAGAATGTAAACTGAACAACCAACCATTTGACCTCATTTGTTACAAAGTGGATTAAACGACCCAAAACATTATTGCAAATACTTTGTAATACAGGTGTGTGTGTGTGTGTGTGTGTGTGTGTGTGTGTGTGTATAAAGTAACGCGAATGAACAGATAAATCTGATTTGAATGTGATACGCCGTGCATATAGCCTGTATAGAGGTCGATGGTGGACATTTTCATCACCTCTTATAAACCTTACTATGGAATATACAGTTGTTATAAAGTACGTGTTACAACTATTACTCGTCCATGTTTACTCGCGTCAATATAATTCAAATCGGATTTGTGTCTTCACTCGCGTTACTTTATACACACCCGATACCAAGACCAGGAAACTAAATTACAGAAAACTCCCGCATTCAACGAAACTTACATACAGTACAGTACAATTAACCTCGTATAAAGCAGTACCGTAGCAGTATAAAGTAATACCGAAACATACTAAAACAGCATAAAGCAATAAATACTTAATCAAACAATTCGAAGCAGAAATTATTTTAAAAAAATCAAAACCAAGAAAGGGAATTGAGTTTATGGGACTTATTGGGGAGAACATTTTTTTTTAATTTACCTGAGATGTTGCCCGTCACGAGCGAAAGAGAGATTCACAGTTTTTCCACGAGTTGGAAAATGGATCACGAGGTGTATGGTAGCAATTTCTTCTAATGGACGTGATATAAACTTTCGAAATTATCTGATCAGTGTTCTTGCGAGAAACACGATCATTTTTTTTTCACTAATTTTTTTTTTTTTCCTTCGATCACTCTTGTTGTTTTTTATCATCGCATTAGTTTAGTTTAGTTACTGTTTGTTAGCTGAACACTTTTTAATTTGTTTATATACAAGGTAGCGCAAATGTTGCGCCCATAGGAATTTTCAGTGTTGACTATAATATCTCGTATATATGATATATGTTTTTTAGGTAGGGGATGGCTGCGAAATTAACAATAGACGAGAGGGTGAGCTTAGTTTTAATGTATGGAATACCAGGGAATACAAATCGATCAATCGCTACACAATTTAAATTCAAATTCATAATTTAAATTGTGTAGCGAGTGATCGATTTGCAGTACCTGGTATTCCATACATTAAAACCAAGCTCATCCTCCCGTCTATTGTTAATTTCGCAACCATCCCCTACCTAAAAAAATATATACAGGGTGTCCGAGAATTATCTCTACAACTTTTGGCTGTTATTAAAAGTCAACCATGAAGTGTAGAAATTCCAGTGTTGTCCCATTTAACAGAGAATCTCATTAAGTTTTTTCTGATACCAAGTTTTGACAAGTTTTTTTAGAAATTCCAGTGTGTCCGAAAATTATCTGGGATCATATGTAGAATTCGGGGATCTTTTCCGTTTGACTGCCGCCATTGAAACATAAGAGGTGAGTGCCCCCAGCCTTCTTTACTTAGCCTTATAAGGCTAACTAACGAAAATATCACGACCTAACCTAACCAATCGTTAGGTCAACTGTACGACCTTGACGATTGGTTAGGTTAGGTCGTGATATTTTTGTTAGTTAGCCTTATAAAGCTAACTAAAGAAGGCTGGAGTTTAATTATGTTTCAATGGCGGCAGTCAAACGGAAAAGATCCGAATTCGGACCCCAGGTAACCCTAATTGAGAATACAGACCCCAACTTTCCCCTAATGTAGAATCCAGACCCCAACTTTCCCCTAATGTATAGATTATATAGAAGCCAGACCCCAAACGAATCGTATAAGGCCATCAATAAACAATTTAAAGGTTCATAGAAAATTTTATTATTATTATCACAAATAAAAACCATTAAAATCACACAATTGTAAAATCTTATGGATTAAATGTAGAATTCGGACCCCAGGCTAACTAACGAAAATATCACAACCTAACCTAACCAATCGTTAGGTTAACTGTACGCCCTTGACGATTGGTTAGGTTAGGTCATGATATTTTCGTTAGTTAGCCTTATAAAGCTAACTAAAGAAGGCTGGGGTCCGAAACTCAAATAGTTAAAGAGTAGCTTAAACAAGCCAAATGGAGAATACAGACCCCAACCTTCCGCTAATGTAGAATTCGGACCCCAACCTTGGTAGGGGTCCGAATTCTACATATGTTCCATTATCTGTACAATTTCATCTTTTAATAAAATTCTTGATAACACACGTAAAATTCTTAAACAAGATTATTTAGAATCTGTATTTTCGAAAGTTTCTTTTATTAAAGTAACGTTGTTACAAACATTCGATATGTGCACCATCAGTGATTCGCAAAACATCCAATCGATAATTCAAATGTTGCCATGTACGCTGCAGCATATCCACATCAATTCGCTCAATAGCAGCTGTGATTCTTACTTTTAAATCATCAATGTCTGTCACCCGCGTATTGTAAAGAAAAAACTTGTCAAAACTTGTTATCAGAAAACACTTAATGAGTTTCTCTGTAAAATGGGACAACACTGGAATTTCTACACTTCATAGTTGACTTTTAATAACAGCCAAAAATTGTACAGATAATTCTCGGACACCCTGTATATATAGGCAACATTGAAATTCCTATGGTGCGCGATTTTTGCGCCACCCTGTATATTTCAATTTTCTGTTCTCGCTTATGCGTGTTTGGGTTTTTTGTAGTGTGTGTGTGTTCAACTGTTCATCTTTGGCAAAGTGTATAAAACTGGGGTTTCCTCTTTGATGTGTTGATCCTTTGGAATAGCAATATTTTCTTTAATAATTCAAATGGTTCAAGTTTTGTATCACTGCAGCGGAAAAGCCAAATAAATTGATGAAGCTCATGAATAACTAATAAAAAAAAATACCATTTAATACATCGATCTAATACGATCCATCTATTCATCATCCTCCACAGGACGAGACAGCACGCATAAATAAAGCGCTGTTGTGGCTTTCATTTGAGTGGAAATCAGACAGAGAATTAGGAGTAATCAGTGGGGCCAGTTATGCTGCTCTCAAAACTGTATAACATTTGTCCTCCAAAAGATAAATTTTTTCCAGGAGAGGAAGTGTGAATGAAACGACGGGAAATATTTGAAGTATTTTCCCGAATAAAAAAGTTTTAAAGGTGAATCCGAGGATCCCGTAACTTCAAGATTCGCTGTGGATCTATAAACAACCCGCGTGTGTTGGTTCGTCAAATTTTATTCATGCGTGGATCTCAAAGAAAGAGGATTGCGGAGGGGCAAAGGAGATTGTCTCGATGTTTAGAGCAGGATGAATGTCGGCCATTCCTATACAGATCCTACGTTCTACTTCATAAAATGGCGTACAAGTAACAAACTATAAAGGATAAATGAAATTCAGATGATTTACAGCCTCTCAGTATCTTTCATCATCTCCACCGTTTGAACTTTAGGGAGAAATAGTGATCGTGAGATGAAGAAAATCATCTCTTCCATAAAGTCGAATATCAAATACAGTTCTCATATTTAGTTTACTTCTCAAAGGTTTGTAACGCATGGAAATCAAAGCCACTGCTCTTGACGCGTTGGCAATGCATAACTAATCCGAGAAATACTCCTCTTCACGTTATATCCTTCAGTTTACTCAAATAAGATAAGATGCATACCTTTTGCCTGACCAAAAACACTCGCCGATCGTGTCTCATGACTCTCGAGTCAATTTTAGGGTTTTATATTATGCCTGAAGGGTTCTTCTTTAGGTTCCTTTTCATAAAGGATCCATGTCGACTCGTTCTTTGGTTACCGACAGTCTCTTCACGGAACGAAATAGAAAAGAAATAAGCAATAAATAAATAAAAGCGCAACAAGAAGGACGTCACGTGTCGTTATTATTTATCACTGAGCGAAAATGGCTTGCTTTCTCTGAGTGAGTGACATATTGCGTAACTGTAGACACTAATGCTCGTATTTATGTCGAGAATATGATCAAAATTGTGAATAAAAATAAAAATATTATTTAGCATCATTTTAAAAGCTATAAAGTCAAGGACATAATTTACGATGTCTCACAGTGCCAATGAAATGACGAAGAAAAACACCTCGGGTATAATAGATACGAGAGAGAGAGAGAGAGAGAGAGAGAGAGAGAGAAGAGAGAGAGAGAGAGAGAGAGAATGAGAGGCAAATTCGATTAATGAGCAACACAGTTAAAGGAAGGCATAAAAGTACTTTACTATATTATATAATTATTATATAATATACGAGAGATTTAATCTGTAATTTTAACAAAAACTTCTTATCTTTTTCATCACTTATTTTTAATGAATTATTATACATTTCGTATAAAGATAATATATTTCTATAATAAAGTTAATTATTCATAAGAACACACACACACACACACACACACACACACACACACACACATTATATATATACAGGGCGTCCCAAAAAAATGTATACACACTTTAACAGCTGATAGCTCAATTGATGTTTCTTTCTTTCCAAGTTAAACCCATTAGAATTAATAATGGCAGTCAGACTAAGCTTTGAACAAAGGAAATTCATTCTAAAATGCTACTGGAAGTGTGAAAACGCAGTTGAAGTGCAAAGACAGTTTAGGAGGGAGTTTCAAACAGATCCACCAACGCGACTTACCATCACTCGAATTAGAGATAAGTTTGAAGCCGATGGAACTGTTCAGAATGTCCACAAGAAGCGTTCCGGAAGACCACGGACATCGACAAGCCCCACAAAGCAAGAAAGAGTACTGGAAACGTATCACCAAAGTCCAAGAAAATCTGTGCGGCAAGCGAGTCGTGAGGTAGGAATTTCAGAATCGTCTGTCCAACGCATTTTGAAGCGCTGTCAATGGAAAAGTTACATTCCAAGATTAGTCCATGCTATTAATGAAGATGATGATGATCCGGACCGAAGAGTGGAGTATTGCGAGTGGTACTTGGCACGATGTGGATGTGGATTGGACGAAGGGGTTTCGTAGAATACCCTCCGCGTTCACCAGACCTCACACCACTAGACTTTTTTTTATGGGGATACTTAAAAGACAAAGTCTACGCTATAAAACCTGCAACAGTCGCTGAATTGAGAGCAGCCATTGAACGAGAATGCACACAAATACCAAACGAAATGTTTCGTGATGTTTGCGATTCCATTGCTTCGCGTTATCAGCAGTGCCTGGACCAGAACGGACGTCAGTTTGAAAACAGGCGTTGACAAAACAATTAAATAATGTCTGTAGATTCTATTACATTTTGAAAATGAAATGTATTTTAATAAACACTGCCTTTATAATTATTTAAAGTGTGTATACATTTTTTGGGGACGCCCTGTATATATGTGTGTGTGTGTGTGTGTGTGTGTGTGTTATAATAATTATATAATATAATAAGTACTTTTATGCCTTCCTTTAACTGTGGTGCTCATTAATCGAATTTACACCTCTCTCTCTCTCTCTCGTATCTACTATACCGAGGTGTTTTTCTTCGTCGTTTCATCGTCATTGCGAGATGTCGTAAATTATATTCTTGTTTCGGAGGCCATTCTGAAATGCGTAAACGGATCCTTAACTGGATTCACGTTTCTCTTTTTCTCTTTAAAGGCATCGAAGACGAAACAAATTGAACAGATAAACAAAAAAGATAACTCAAATCTTTATACAAAAAGGACAAATAAAATATAATATTTTATTTAATTTCGGGAAATAATTATGGAAACATCCGCATTTTCGGTGCTGTATTTCGTGATATCATTAATGGCGTTATATACTTTGCGAAATTGATATGTGAATGCGTATAAAATTGAGAACATCTTCTATTTAATATGACAATACTGGTTTTTTTCCTGTTCTTGTGAAATAAATAAAGATATGGCGCTTGGAAAATATGTCACGGACTTTGAAAGGGGCTTGACAGTAGGAGCCCATTTGGTTTGTGTCTCAGTATTAAAAATCGTGACCGGACAGCTCATACCAGGACAACACATACCCGGACAACTTATACCGGACAACTCAGACCCGGACAACTCATACCTAGGACAACTCATACCTAGAACAACTCATACTCTCTTCAACAATTACCACCCCACCCCAATGTTGATCTTTTCATCTATATCCACCCCGAAAGTTTAAACTCTGCAAATTAACCAAAATAAGATAAGAAAACAATAACAACAAATTTATTATTTATTGCAAACATATAATAAATAGAGAACCATTATTTACATAGGATAAAATTTGAATGCCCGGTTAGGTCAACTGTACGCCCTTGACGATTGGTTAGGTTTAGTCGTGATATTTTCGTTAGTTTTAACGAAAATATCACGACTAAACCTAACCAATCGTCAAGGGCTTACAGTTGACCTAACTGGGCATTCAATGAACCCAACCGGGTATTCAGTTGACCTAACCGGGCATTCAATGAACCTAACTGGGCACATATATATATATATATATATATATATACATATATATATATACTGTACTATATATAAAACTTGCATGAATTTTAAATGTTTAAATTTAATTTTTAATTTTAAAAAAGAAATGTTTTCATTAATTTTAAAAATAAATGTTTTCATTTCAAAATGTTTTCATTAATTTTAAAAATAAATGTTTTCATTTCAAAATGTTTTCATTAATAACTTGCATGAATTCTAAATGTTTAAATTTAATTTTTAATTTTACAAAATAAATGTTTTCATTAATTTTTCATTTTTTTCTGGTCCTAGGTATGAGTTGTCCTAGGTATGAGTTGTCCTAGGTATGAGTTGTCCTAGGTATGAGTTGTCTGGGTATGAGTTGTCTGGGTATAAGTTGTCCTGGTATGAGCTGTCCTGGTATGAACTGTCCTAGAACCATTAAAAGTCGCGTGATTGTCCCTGCATCTCGAGGAACAGTCCCCAAGGTTATGAATATACTTAAAGAAATGGAAAAAAATATACCAACTAAGCGCAATAATGTTCCCATTATACTCTTCAACTTCACCTTCATTCATGCTTTTGCAGTGGAGTCTGGTTTGTTTTATGAGGAACTTTCATACAGTTTCCATAACAACGTTTTGACTGATACTGCTGTTTGCAGACTATTCTTAAGTTCTGACAAAGTTTTGATGCAGCAGTCTTTGGTTCAAGTTTCACAGCTCATAATAAGGTTCTTCTGTCACATTCTGTTAGTGTTGATTTACGCCAACTCTACAGGGTGGGCCGTAAGTTTCCATACATAGGAAAAATTAAACGTTTGTTTTTATGTTTCAGATACCCTAAGAATATGCGTTTGACGAAAGAGCAACGAATTGAAATCATACTGATGGCTGGGTCGGGAAGCAGTCGCATGGTTGCAATGAACTTTAACAGACAACATGGAACGAACATCACACACGACACTGTGGCAAAACTTATTAACAAGTTTCAGAAAACTGGAAATGTTGCAGATCAACCGCGAAGTGGTCCAAGACGTACAGCCACCGATGAAGACACAACAGCTACGATACTTACAGCGCTTACACGGAGTCCCAGAAAAAGTACACGACGGTTGTCTGCAGAAAGTGGTGTCAGCAGATCGAGTATCAGGCGCATTTTGAAAGCAAACAAATGGCATCCATACAAATTGCATATGGCACAGCATTTGAGTGAAGACGACCCGGATAGACGGATGGAATTCTGTGAATGGGCATTAACCAAAGTGAACGAGGATGCAAACTTTTCAACTAAGATCTTGTTTACTGATGAAGCAAATTTTTACGTCAATGGAGAGGTTAATCGGCAAAACATACGTTACTGGAGTAATGCTAACCCTAACTGGCTGAGTCCGACGAAGATGCAAGGTGCCGGTAAAGTGATGGTGTGGGCCGGGATATGGGGTGACAGAATTATTGGACCAATTTTTGTCAGTGGAAATCTTAATGCCGAAAGGTATCTTAACATGTTGCAAGAAGAGATTTTCCCATCCCTGCTAAACGAGGAAGGTAACTTCCCAGTTTACTTCCAGCAAGATGGAGCTCCACCTCATTATGGTCTTCACGTGCGTCGGTATTTGGATCAGCAGTTTCCGGATGCTTGGATTGGTCGGCGTGGTCCTGTGGAGTGGCCTCCCAGATCCCCAGATCTCACCCCCTTGATTTCTATCTTTGGGGGCACTTGAAGGCCATGGTGTATCAGGAAAAGATACGAGACATAAATCATCTAAAGGAACGTATCACCAACGCCATTACAAGCATAACGTCAACTGTGCTAATGCGTGTTCATCAACAGTGGGGAACACGTATTGAAATGTGTTTTCAAAACAATGGCAACCATGTAGAGCATATTATATAAATAAAAATGGTTGTCCATAAATTTTTTTTATTTTTCCTATGTATGGAAACTTACGGCCCACCCTGTATTGCTTATTTCATGTAGTTTTTTCATTTATTTACACGCATTCATAACCCTCAGGACTGTTCCTGGAGATACAGGGACAATTACGGGCTTTTAATATTGAAACACCAACCAAACGGGCTCCTCTTGCCATGCCCCTTTCACAGTCCGTAACATCTTTTCCAAGCGGCATCTTTTTATTTATTCAACAAGAATAGGAAAAACCAGTATTACCATATTAAAATAGAAGATGTTCTCAATGTTATATGCATTTACATATCAGAAAATGCGAATGTTCCAATTAACATATATATATGTCAGGTTTAAATTTAAGAGGGTGAAAGTAGCAGTGATTGTAGCATATGAGCCATGTGGTGAGAAATGTGCAGAAGAGAATAAGTAATTATTTAATGTAATAAATGATGTGGTTGGGTGTATTGGAAATGCTTATAGAGGGACGGAATGGAAAAATGGGAGCTGGCCTCTGAGACTCAAATGGGTGAGAATCACGGTGTACCTGGAATGCATGACAGTGGCGATAGGATAAAAGAATTGTGCGTGGAAGGAGGTCTCCGTATTACAAATACGTACTTGCAACACAAGAACAGCTATAAGTATGCATAGCATAAAGAGAGTGAGATGAGAGAGAGAAGAGTCTGAAAGGTTATGTGTTAGTGAGTGAGGAATGTATGTGATACAAAAGCCCTTTCGGAATTGAGTGGACGTTTGTCAGATCATATGATTATATAGCGTAAAGTTAAGTTGGTCGGTGTTTGGTATGAAGGATAAGGAAAAAATGGACAGACTCAGAATAAAAGTTGAAAGCCTGAATTCGGATAAAGTAGCAATAAAGGAGAGACGAAGAGTAAAGTCCTTCGAGAGAAAGATGGTGAACACATGGCAATGTTTAGTGACGACGGCATCTGATTGATGAGAGGAGAAGAATGAGCTGTACGAAGAATACAAGAAGAGTGTTAAGGGAATGATAATAGACGAAGACTTAGGGAAAGAAAACGAAAAGTTATCCTGAAACGAAGTGAGAAAGTTGAGATGGAACATGAAAGATAAAAATGGAAGTGTGTTAGTGCAGATGAAGTACATGAACGAAAGACGAATGGGAATTCCGTTGGTTTTGGTGGTGTATGTAGAAATAAATATCGATGAATGAAAGACAACAAATTAAAGAAAGTTGAACAAGCAGTATGCAAATTGAAGAAAGGAAAGTCGGCAGAAATTGATTGGATATGTAATGAAATTATTAAACTTGCTGGTCGAATATACGTCAATGGCTATGCAGAATTTGTCAGAAGGCTTAAAAATATATTCGGATACAAGCTGTAATGGTGCTGCTGAATAACATTAAAGGCGAAAGGAGTGAATGTAAAAATTATAGGACTATAAGTCTTTCAAGCATAGCTAGTAAAGCATGCACAAGAATATTGGAAGATAAATATAGAAAAATTTTACAAATATTCTGGTTGGAGGTGAACAAGGTTAGTCCAGGCAATTTGTAGTTAGACCTGGGCAAAATTGCTTCAGAAGCTTTCTAAACTGTTTCCAGCTCAGGAACCATTGCCGAATAACATATCCAAAATCGACAAAATTGAACCCAGGGAACACCCCCAAAAATGAAATTCAAAATGGCGGACTGGATGTTTCCTACGAAAAAAAAAATATATATAATTTACGCTTTTATTTATAGAGATACATTTGATGCTTTTTCTTTCAGTTGTAATGTTTTAAATAATTCAACAATATACAACACAACCAGTTATTACGCAAATATAATGTTATATAGCTTTTTACAGATTTTTATAATCAATAATACAACAATTATTTTTTTCCCAGTTTCAAGTTATGTTCATTACAGAAGAAGTGATACCTGGTCACAAACATACAGAAATTAATCCTCTTCATCACTATCATCGGATAGATTACCGGTACTTGGGTTGTTATCGCAACCACTGATTTGGCACTCGCCACAAGCGGCTGAACAGGGCATTCCATTACGCTTGCATCCACATCTTGAAGTAGCACATTTCGTCTTGCAGGAGCAGCGGATCATGTTGAGTAGATAATTTGGAGCTGGTGGCTTGTCGCAGGCTGTAGGGTAGTAGGAATTATTCTTTACATACCAACCCCACTGTTCTGCATCGATCTTCTCTTCTGTAGACTTCCAGATTAGTATTTGAAAGTATGTGCGAAAGCTGTGGTACTTTGTGGACGCATCGGTAGGTGGCAAACGTTCGGGTGTAACAAAAGATTTAGCTGTAGCTACCTTTTCAACTAACATTCGATGACGTAGTGCGTTAGTGGATTCAAGTGTTTTGCAGCCATACAACAGAAGCATTGCCTTTCTTCCAGCGGCTTCAATGTCAGAGTGTTGGCAACAATCAGAACAGAATGTATTTGCAACTGAACGGAGTTCAGCCACCTTCATCAGTGTGTCGAATGCTTTGGCTTTACCGATCGAAAAAATTCTGGATGTGCTATCACAGCCCGTGAAAGCATGCACAAACAGGAGATACTTGCAGATGTCATTGCCTAACAATGATTGAATGCTGAGAATATCATACACAGGATTAGGAGATGGTCCCCGTCATATATCGCTGCGATAGTACAACTTGAAACCACTGTCCTTGGCATGGTACAGAAGGAGAATCAGCAAGTCGGTGTCTTCCCCTATTACTGTTGTAGTTGCATTTTCTGATGAGGAAACTGCTGCACGAACGATGTCCACATCAGCATCCCCATCTGCGTTGTGAACAGTACACCCGTGCTTCTTCAACATCTCACCTACGAGGGAAATAAATGCTTGCTTGTTGTTTTCATTAGCCAAGAAGTGTTCCTTCTGGCCAACAAACTTCATGCTTGGACTGAGATTCACATTTCTGCTTGTCTTGGTGCTGCGTCTTCTGTGGTCATGTCCTTGATCGTAGGAGAGCTGCTGTAGCCATCAAAAACAATGATTGCTTTTCCATATGTTTTCAGAGTGAAATCGGCATATGAGTTGGCGATGCTGTCATATGTTTCATCTTGACGCCAGGAAACACGATGTAGTAGAGATCCACCATCCAATACGTACTGGTCTGTGCACTGAATTTCTTGAACGTCTTCCATGCGTAAAGTGTCAGTGTATTTGATTATTGCATGAGCTAGCTGAGACTTATCGGGTTTCCTCAAGATACTTCGTGATTCGAACAATGCAGGAGGATATGCACACAGTTCGTAACACATGACATCTTCAAGATTCATGTCTCCGCCAGTGGCAACAGTCATCATTCTCTGAAACAGTAGTGCAGGATCTACTTCTATATCTGAAGCATCAGTGATCACAACGGCAGAAGCAGATCCTAGTGTTTTCACTTTGTCAGATCTTTTGGCAGAATATGTAAAGGCTTGTTTCCCAATCATTTTTACGACAATGTTCGTACCGATTGAATGCAATTGATGAACGTTAACTCCAGGATCAGCAGTTAGCCCTGTTACAATGTTGCAGAGACCCGAGGTAGAATGGAATGGGATAAGGATTCCAGACGTTCAAGTACTTTCTTCATGTCATTACTGTCCCTGATTTGTCTACTTCCCCTCATTTCCTTGTGCTGTTCACTACTTTCCAACAAAACTCTGGTGTATTCCTGCATTGCTAAGTTATAAGTGGAACACAGAGGCATAGAAAAGAGCCACGTTGTCCTTTGGATGTCTGTAAATCCACTTCCGCGTGTCAGTCCGCCTCTGCTTTTCAGGGAACGCATTAGTACTTGTTCTATCACCAGGTCTGTGCCGAGTCCGGCCATAATCTGTCGCTTCTTCTTACCACAAACTTACCTTCCTGGAACATTTTGTTAACGGCTGGATTTTCAGAAGGCAAACTTAACATTTTCTGCAGGTACAGGTATATCGATTTCAGGTAATTGTGATGTCCGGCTGCTGCAATTATGGGGATGGTCTCCAGCATAGCTTGCAAGTGCAAATCCCACGAGCCGGTTCTGTCTGCTGTTATCAAGAAACGTGCAATGTTGATCATTCGCTGATATTCCAACCAGAGTTGACTTGTTTGCGAAGTAGATTGTAGGTCAGTTTTCTTCGCATCCAAAGTGGTAGCAATCTGAGACAATGCATTCGAAGATTCCACATCCTCAACTGATTGTTTGGCGGTCATAACATCGTCGAGCAGGTCACAAGCTTCCTTATGGAGGTCATGAGGAGTTCCATCTTCATTACGAGGGAAAACGTCTGCGACTAGTAAAGTACTAAGAGCTGCATCTACTATCATATGACCACGTATCGCTCTTGAAACAGCTTTTCCAGACATCATGTGTTGCACGGCATTTGGTCCGTATATTTCTTGAAGTACTTCAGACAATCCTGAACCATTCATAAGAGTACCGACTGCTCCCAAAAGATTCATCAGAGTGTGAAATGATCCCAGCATTAAAACAATGTCCTGCAGGTCTCTCTGTTCATTGATGATTTGGGAAGCTTTCCAGAACAAAGGCTGATCAAAGGTAATAATGCATGGGACTTTTTGATCGCGTGCTATCTTGCTCAAATATAGTAATGTCGAAAATATGCAGGTCATGTCAGTTGGCGACATATCTATGATGGGAAGGAACGTGATCGACGCCACACCTGGATGTGAGACACTTGATCCACCGTGAATTGCCTGCATTGTTCCGGACCAACTTGGACCTGATCTTTCTGCTGAAGATATCTGCCAGAGAAGACTAAGTCGACTTATGGTGGCAGTGGGTACTGGAAGTTCGCGGAATGAGATGTCCCTCAACATGCTTCTCGCGTGTCTATATTCCCTAATGTCAACGGTTGCAATCTTCTTAATGTCATTGTCACCAACATTACGCCTGTGAATAGAAGGGTGGATCTTGATCTTCGGAGTTATTGCGGCAATCATACCCATTCCATGAAAGGTATTCTTCCCATCCAAAGTGCAGACATCATGATCGACGTTATCTGCTGCTAGAAGGACTGCAGTGTTTTCATCAACAGTAAAAGAGCCAGACCCACTTGCCAGCGCCGCGTTTCTTTCGAATCTTGTTACTTCTGCATACGACGAACAGTAACCCAGCTGATGGAGAACGTCAATAAGGTACCTTGACCTAAAGTTGTGGTGTAGCTGAACCGACAAACCGATCTGTAGTGGACATAGTAATCCTCTAGGACGGGTTGCTTGCATAATGCTCTGTCCAATTGCACCTATTTTTCTTGAAGCATCCTGTCCCGCAAATGCTTTTGATAATAGCAATTTCAGACTGTTGGGAATGTAATCAAGAGCACTTTCTGCAGTGATGTCATTTGGAGATGGATACACATCTTTTCTAGGCGAGTCGACAGACTTGATATCACTTCTGATTATTTTTGCAGCAGCTTCTACTAGGTAAATCTTCTGTAGCTCTATATCTATATCACATTCTTTCGACTTTTTGTGATAATCTATAAGAATTTCATTAGCTGTCTCTCGTAGTGTTACTACATCTGCCTTCCCACTTTCACCTGATATTATGATCTTGTCTCCGTAACGTTTTAAAAGCATTCTCTTCATGTGCCTGCGTTCGTAGACAGAGCTCTGACTTCCTTGAAGATATTCCTCCATTTTGGAAATTAGGTCTCCAATCAACAGTTGTTCATCATCATTCTCTTCCAGGTAAGCACAGGTCTGAAGGAATGCTTGGTGTTGCTCTTCATTAGTTGGTCTCCCTTTCTTCGAATCATGATCGTCGGAGGAGTATGCGCGAGGAATGTTTTTTCCACTTCGAAAATTTACGCTGCAGGTGTGATGGTAGACACAATCTGCAGCAGGAAGATCACGAAGATAATACTCCAGACGGCCTTTTACATTAAACGACCATTCATCGCAGCGGCTTTCACAGCACCTTTTTATGGTTTCGGAGAACTCTGTAGTTCTTATTTTGACATGCTCTGATTTTGGTTTGTGTTTGGAAAAAAAGTCCACAAAGGTATCACAAAACAAACAGTGAGTAGCACTGGAAAATGCGTATTCATGAAAACGAGCACTTTTCCTTGTATTGCCTCGGCTGCGGTCTGTCGCTTCTTTATTTCAATGGTCTTTTTATCCGTAAACCTTTTCCTACATACAACGTGAACACTTATTCCAGCTGTTGCAACAACATCGCTTCCACGGCTGCGGCTGGATGCATTTATACCATCTGCTCCTTTTTGCGAGATGTGAACCACTTCCTGTCCGCTGTCCAATTTCTCCTTACAAATCACGCACAATTCTTCAGGGGTCTGCATTCTTGAAGGCGGACGCACACCGAGTCAGCCGTACACCGAGTCAGTCTGAAACAGAAAACACAAATTAATAAACTGTGTTGCAGTATTTAAAAGGAGTACATAATAACAGTTTTAAAGAAAATAACAAGCACAAATACGCAGATTTGATAGTGGGTAGTAGGAATTAAAGAGTTGTATATAATATAAGTTTATAAAGATGTAGCAATGTCCATTCTCACATACATCCATACAGTATATTTTATTTACATTACGTGACGTCATAGTTTAATACTAGCCGCCTAATACAATTTTTAGTGTCATATAGGTTAATTTAGAAACGAAAATGTGTTTTAAAACATTTTACTGATCAAGAAAAACGTCATAACTCTCTCTACAAAGCGAAATTAAAATTTATTGTATTTCGTAGGAAACTGCCAGTCCGCCATTTTGAATTTCATTTTTGGGGGTGTTCCCGGGGTCCAATTTTGTCGGATTTTGGATATGTTATTCTGCAATGGTTCCTGAGCTGGAAACAGTTTAGAAAGCTTCTGAAGCAATTTTGCCCAGGTTGAAGCTATTTTTGCTCTAGATTGCCTGGACTAGGTGGCTTTGGAGAAGGAAGAGGATGTGTCGATCAAAAGTTTGCATTGAAACAGCTGACTGAGAAATTAAGTGATTAAAAACATTCATAGATTTGGACGAAACGTATGGTAAAGGAAATAAATCTGCCTCGTAGCAGGTGATTAAAAAAATTGGGAATTTTTTAATTAATGCTAAATAAACGTAGAAAACATTTCGACCATATTGACCCGTGATGTCAATCAATCCAACTACTTTTGCGCATCTTGCGCAGGATTAAGGGGGCCTCGCCTCCAATAAAAGGGCGTCACGTGACTGCACAGTAGCTCGCCACGCAACACTCGGTATAATAATATGCCTGCATGCCTGCGCGGCACTATCTTTGAATATGTGAGATTTGGTGTGATCAATCACGCTCCTTGATTTCTACTAACGTCACGTTTCCTTTAAAGGCGTCAGTCTTTTCGACCACTGGTGCACCAGTAAACCTGAAACGTCATGTATTCTTAGGGCGCGGGAAGGCACGTCATAGATATTATGTGCGAAATTATTTACAATGAACAGTATAATTTTAATTGTGACTAAGCAGTAATACAGGCATGGGCAACCTTTTTAAGCGACGGGCCAAGCTGAGGGTTTGAAAAAGTTTTTTACTTGCTTGTGTAGAGTTGCCAACGAATATTTTCAAAAATCTTAACTTAGTTTGCCTTCTGTTTCCACTATTTTACTCATATTAGAATTATTTAAATTTTTATTCATTAATGAATGCTTAAATATAAAAAAGTACCATTGAAAATGGGAATATATTTGCTCAAACGCTGTCTTTATTAATTGCCAGCTAATGGGCGCAATTATCGCTAATTTATTTTTGGTAGGTAATAATAAACGTATTATATAGTCATATGTTGCACATCTAAATATAAAATTTTCTATTTTACATTTTGCTCCTTACGGATATTGGCACTGCAACTAAAATAAGATTTTAATTCTGCATTTCTTTTGCATTAGAAAATTCAAGAGGGCTGTGTCTTAATACGATCATTTAGATCGGAGGGAAGTGGGCCGGATTGAAAGCATTCGCTGGTCGGGTTTGCCTATGCCTGCAGTAATGATGGGTTCAGTAAAGTAAATAAATAATGTAAAACAGGTATAGTTAATTAATAATTTTAGCAAAGGGAACTTAAAAATTTTCCAAATTCTATGTACGTGTAGGGAATTAAAGAAAATCGGATTTGATGCGCAATGACAACTGGAAAAGAATATTTTGGAAAGCTGCTATAAAAAAAGTACACCGCGGACGGAGAGATAATTGGATTCGTTCATTCAGAGAGAGGATTGAGACGATTCTTGGCAATCCGATTCGACGCATTCAGACTTCATCAAATCTTTTCATTTTTAACCAAATTTTATTTTAACGTAGGCCGTGAGTTTAGGGGCCTTTTTCCCCATCATGAAATCCCGTTTTAAAATTAATTTAACTTCCCCTTCGGCAAAAGGATTTTCCTGATTGCCCTTCGCCATTTTTTAATTTATATAACGTAAACTTAAAGTTTAATTTAATATGTGAACGTAAGAGTAAAATGTAAAAACATTTCCGTGTATTCCTTTTTCTCTTGTTTTCAACGTGTGTTCTTTTCTCGGTGTTTCTAACAGTGACAGACCAGGTCGTGGTTCACACCGACCTGGTGTATGTCAGCGGACATACACTTATAGACGAAAAGGGTTTGTCTTGGTGTTGCCTATCCCCCATTACAATTTGTACAGAAAGTTTTCAAACCCTGTATATATATATATATATATATATATATATGATGAATAAAACCACGAAGGAAAGGAAACACAGAGTGGTGCTCAAACGCTTTCGTCTAATGATATCCTCAGGAACACTGAAATAAAAATTGTGGGAGGAGCATACAAATTTGTAAGGAAAACAACCAATTTTAGCACTTTGCCCGAATTCAACACAAAATCAAATGGATTGTTTACAACCAATTTTATAGATAATGCCTGAATGATATATAGGTCACAAAAACAAAATAAATTTAAAAAATAAAAAATAAATAAATAAAAATAACTTCAAAAATAAAAATTGTAAGAGGAGCATACAAATTTATAAGGAAAAATTACCAAAGTTTTAGCACTCTGCCCTTCTTGTCTAAATCCGTTCTGAACGAATTCAAAACAACGGGATCGAGTTGAAAAAGACCTTTGCTCATGTTAAAGTTATTTGTAAGTTGGATAATAGCAGACTCAAGAATATTTCTATTAACAATGTTGCTAGAGTGAAACAAAACTGAAGCATTATTCCAATCAATACAATGGGATAACTCTGACAAATGGACAAAAAGGGCACTGGACGACTCTCCCGTTCTAACGGAATATTGATGCTGTTTTACACGCGTGTGCAAATCCTTTCCCGTCTGACCAATGTAAAAGGAATCACATTGTTTACAACCAATTTTATAGATAATGCCTGAATTATTGGTAGGGCTATTTTTTACTATGATATTTTTCACAATATTGTTAATGAAAATACTACATTAATATCCAAAAGTTTAAGTACATTAGCAATGCCTAAAAAGCCCTGGAAAAATGGAAGTACTAAAATATTCTTTGACAAAGTGCGAGTGTTATTATTCACAGATAGAAGGTTTGTTTTGCCTTGTTAAGACAAGATTCCATAAACGCAGGTGGGTAGCACAGATCACTTCCAATACCGTTGATTTTTTCCAATTCGGCATCGATGTATTCCGGACTGGCGATCCTAAGCGCGGAGAAACATTGAAGAAAATATGGCCTTCTTAATGGGGGTGTCATGTCCAGGGTAAAAGTGTACGTAGGACAAATTGTTTTTTTTTTCTGATAGATACTAAACTTAAAACCTGGGCTTTCCCTATGTACACGCACATCGAAAAACGGGATTGAGTTGTCTTGTTCCACTTCTAAAGTCAACTTAATGGAGGGGACTTGATCATTTAACTGAAGGAGGAAGTTATCCAGGTCACGATTCATGGGCCAGATACACAAAATATCGTCGACGTACCGCAACCAAGGGATGCCAACCCCCAGGATTCTCGGAATGTAAGTAATTTAAAAAAACTCCATATAAATATTGGAGAGGAGGGGCGACAAGGGTTGCCCATGGCCATCCCAAAAACCTGTTGATAATACTCGCTATTGAAAGTGAATTTACAGTCTTTGATGCAAAGCTTAATAAGTTCTAAAACGATGTGTGCAGGTAGTGGCAGGTCGTACTTATGTAATTCTCGGGAGAGAAAGTCAAGCATATCGTCAATCGGCACTTTTGTAAACAATGAACAAACGTCAAAACTGATCAATCTATCGTTGGTTTCAGTGCGTACATTATTCAATTTTTCAATAAGATCCAAGGAATTTTTTGCATGTGAATCAGAGATAGTTCCGAGAATGGGGGGACAAGACTTTGACAAGCCATTTAGAAGTTTATAGGTAATAGGGCCCACCGAGCTAATAATAGAGCGCATAGGGTTGCCAGGTTTGTGGGTTTTAATAAGACCGGAAAGGTAGGGAAGAGAAGGTGACGTGGACATGAAAAGCGGAATTAAGTCCTTATGATCTTTGAGAATGCGTTTCAAGCCACTATTGAATGATTTGATGACGTCATCCTGCGGGTTCTTCCTCCTAAGTTTTCTGTAGTGGCGGGGTCCTGGAGAAGCTCGTTCATCTTTCTAATGTAGTCCACTTTGTCCATAATAACTATGGTGTTAGCCTTGTCTGCTTTGGTAATATGGAGCTCACCATATCCCGTTGTTTTGAATTCGTTCAGAATGGATTTAGACAAGAAGGGCAGAGTGCTAAAACTTTGGTAATTTTTCCTTATAAATTTGTATGCTCCTCTTACAATTTTTATTTTTCAAGTTATTTTTATTTATTTAGTTATATTTTTTTTGTGACCTATATATCATTCAGGCATTATCTATAAAATTGGTTGTAAACAATCCATTTGATCTTGTGTTGAATTCGGGCAAAGTGCTAAAATTGGTAGTTTTCCTTACAAATTTGTATGCTCCTCCCACAATTTTTATTTCTATATTTATTATATATATATATATATATATATATATATATATATATATATATATATTATATATATATATATTATATATATTTTTTTTGTAACCTATATACAGTCTTGGACTCTTTATTTACTTCAGTGTTCCTGAGGATGTCATTAGACGAAAGCGCTTGAGCACCACTGTGTTTCCTTTCCTTCGTGGTTTATTCATCATAAATATTTTTCACGGGTTACTTTCGTGAAATAATTTTCATATATATATATATATATATATTAGTGATGTAGCGGATGTCATTTTTTTCACATCCGCGGATGCGGATGCGGATGAGGATGTTTGATTTCAACATCCGCGGATGCGGATGCGGATGTCTACATTTTCGTTATTTTTAGGATATATTCGAGATTTGTTGTGTTTAACGTATATAATAAGTTATTATATAGAGAGAGCTGTAGCTATAATGTAGTATAATTGATTAATTGTACAATAATTGCTGTACTTTCTCTGAACATATAAAATAATATCAAGCATCTAACTAATATAGAAATCAATTAGTGAATTCGTCTGCAAATAAATTCGTTATATTTTGTTGAGTTTCAGCCACAATTAGAAACCATAATTGTGTTACCAGGATGCGGGACGTGAACCCAACTCAAATGCACCCCACCGACCTCTTTCCCCAACCTCCACCCTTATAGAAAGAGATCTTTAATTAGCTTGATAACTATTTATATTAAGTTTAAAGTTTTATTAGGCATATTTATAAATGAGTAATTAAAATAAAGTAAACTAAGATGTTCATCGTTTAATGTTCAAACTTAATTATAGGAAGGTTATGCTTAAGGAACATTAATTTTTCTGCCTTTTCTGCTGCCAGTCTGTTTCTCTTTTCATCATATATTAATCCAGCACTGCTAAATAATCTCTCGCTTGGTACGTTTGTTGGAGGACAGGCTAAATGTTTCCTTGCAAGTTTACTCAAGTATGGATAGATATTCTGCGTATTTTTCCACCAACTAATAGGATTGTCACATGCAGCCAGGCGTTTTTCTTGGTGATAGCTCTCGATCATTTTTACTACATCTTTTGACATCGCGTAGGTCTCGTCATTGCTGCTTGACTCAAGAAACTGAGAGACAGATTCTGTGATAGATTTGCTTGTTGAAGGTGTTGGTTCTGTCACTGAAACTTTTATTCTTTTGGTGGGTGGCGAAGCGACAGATTCAAGAGATTGAAGCTCTTCAACTGCTTTGCCAAGTGATGATTTAACTCGTTCTAATGTACTAGGTGAAAATAACTTAGCTTTGTAACGTGGATCTAAGTAGGTTGCAAGAGAGTAACTTCATACAAGAACAGCCTCTCGTCTTGTCGCTTGCATCACTTTTGCGCACAATGAACTAGTTCTATTAATATAGTAGAATTTGATAATTTCCGCTTATTAATGACATTTTATCTCAACGGTCCACATCCGCACGACATCCGCAGTCCAAAGTGCGGATGCGGGTGCGGATGCGGATGCGAGAAAATGTACGGATGTTCCGCGGATGCGGATGCGGATGTGACCTACATCACTAATATATATATATATATATATATATATATATATACACTGTAGTTCTGTGTAGGCCTACCCTTGTAGTGATACTAAGGAAGGTCCTATAGTGAATTTAATGATGATTATGAAGTGACAGTGACACTTGGTATTTGACACTGAATGATTAAACTGTTCGTGACCCTATAACGAAACTGTAATCCTACACAAAGTTGAGAGTTATAAGAGATTATACGCGAGACAGTGAAACTCAGTTACTATATTCTGTGTGAAATTAAACACTCAGTTCTGATTAATTCACTGCTTAGTTATATAAAATTACGTTCATATTCGGACACGTTATCACCCTGTTGTTGTTTGACCACCACCACCACCGCCATCACCATCTGGGTCGATTCGGTGCCACCCATCTAGTGAACTCCCACCTGATGAGCCTCCAAAAATTGACACCCCTCACTTGTTCGGCATGAGAGCAGTTGAGATGAATAATTTAAGAAACACGATTGGTTTAAAACGGATTGACCGAATGGGGAATGAATATGATCGGCTAAGGTTTGGAGTGAAAAATTCATTCGAGATAAGAATGGAGGACAGTATGTTAAGTTGGGGTGGTTGTGTCAATGACAGAATTGCGAAAATAGTAGTGAAAATAATAGTAAGTGGAAAGGAAGAGGAAGCGGAGGAAGACCGCGTAAAAAATTGAAGGATGTAATTAGTAAATGTATGAATAAATGTGGAGTTGATAAGTGACAAAAGTATTAACAAGAAACAAAGAGGAAAATATAGTGAAGCTGATGAGGTTAGGCTCATGCCAGTGAAAATACTTCCGCTTTATATTTTCTTAACAAGAGATTTTGATTTGTAAATATTGGCGTGGTGAATATACTAAATTCTAGTTGTTATACAGGGTAATCCAAAAGGGTGTTCCCAAAAATAATTTGTTATATAAATATTTTTGGAACACCTTTTTGGATCACTATATATATATATATATATATATAGGGAGTCAAGAGAGAGGTGAAAGTGCGACTGTTAGAAAGAGCAATGAATCTGGTGTACGATGGAAATAGGTTGGTCCTGCCAAATCTGTTGTATGCGGATGATATTGTGCTATTTGCTCAGAGTGACTATGATATGCAAGAGGTTGTACTGAGAGTGACTGTAAGAAAGTGGAGATTGGATAGTGATGCTGAGAGATGTTTGCATAAAGGTGTGTTAGTACCGACATTTTTGTGTGGTGTGAAATACTAGCATGACGTGAAAGGGAGAAGTCAGGAATAAGAGCGGTTGAGATAGATAATCTGAGAAGTATGTGTGGCGTGCACCCGATTGATAGAACAAGAAATCCTGTGGTCTTGAAAGATGTAGTGTCCAGAAATGGAATTGAAAACTGAGGAAAGTACGTGGTTTGGACATGAAAGAATGGAAGATGACAAAGTTGTAAGAAGAGTGTACTGTATAAAAGTGTTTGCGAAGGTAGAAGGAGAAGAGATCCGTGTGAATGAATGTGTACGCTTTAGTTTCCACCTTTTCTCCTTTCTACTTCTCTGCCTTCTCACCCCAATTCGTTGGAAGATGAGGTTTTTGATAATTTATTTATATGTGTATATACAATGTGCTTTAAGTGTTACAATCTCTGAAATTATCTTCTTAACTTTCAACGTTTATAATATCTACACACAAACACAAGGCACTAATTGAAACAATTTAGGACAATCATTTATAACGTTTCAGTCCCTTAAAACATTTTACGCCATTAACGTCAGTAATGGGTCACGGGACTTCAAAAGTGTAGCAATTATGTATCGGAATTCTGCTTTAAATTATCCTTAGAAAAAGTCAGAGGCGAAATCCATTAGCGTAAAATGGCAGTTTAGTGGAGTTTATTTTTTCTTTATAATAATGTTTCCGGAACTCCGAGGCCGGATTTCGGGCAGTGTTTGTGTTTGTCATGAAAGCACCAAACCATTCCCGTTTCGCCGTTCCGTTTTTGTTCCGTTCTTCCTCTCGAATTCAAAGGATGTGAAGTGAAGACAAATCAAACACTTCCGCTTGTTATAGACATAGTTTTATTTCAAATATTAATAATTCAGAATCATATATATATATATATATTATATATATATATATATATATATATATATATATATATATATATATATTAGATAAATAGATAGATAAATGGTGTAACAAAATTCTTATCAGTTATGGGGTTATTAAGAAAGATATTCTTATCAACAAAAAAAACACAAATACTGATAACCTCACTAAAGACCAATATTAATTCTTTCCATGCATCCATCAATATTCGATGAGGCCAAGACAAACAGCTGTCAATCTTTTATCTCACGTAAAGCTGGATGTAGGTCCCTTCCGTCCTATGACCTTAGATGTCGCGAAGGAGGTTAAACATCCTCATTTCCATTTAAACTAAATACATCAATCCATCAATAATTCTTTATTTCTAAAATAAATATATTCAGTATTACAAATATATAAATATATATTCAATATTACAACTTTATCAGAATAAATTACACCTTTGCACAATTTATTTATTTATTCATTTACTTTATTACCTTGTAACAAAAAGAAAATTTTGTTTACAAATTAACCAAAGGTTTTATCGTAAGAATTTATACTAATGTCTATAAAGGAGGCCTCTTTTATGCTTTGAAAAGCCTCTTTAAGCTATCTGACCAACGTTTCTCTTGAATTTCGGTGTTAGCTTCTTCGAATATTGCAGAGATGCTATTTCAGTTCATTACTTACAACTGACAATTTTTGCAAGGATTTACATCGAATGAGCTAACGGGCCATCGTCCAAATTTAACTCATCAAATATTGCTACAGTGATGTCATCTGTCAAAACTATAGAAAAATTCCCCCAAAACCGGTATAAAATTTTGTTACACTTTTGAGGTACTATGTGGGAGAGAACTTGGGCAATATATTGCATACCATCCATTCCACATGGATAATAACTGTTTATATACTAACTCTTTTCATATAAGTTATATATATATATATATATATATATATATATATAATATATATATATATATATATACACACACAGTCTAGGCCGTTTCGAAAAATCGAAATTTATGATGGCTCAACGCACACATACTAGAAAAGTAATATGTCATGAATAAAGACTTCATGCAAAATATTAAGACAAGAGCTTATTGTTATCCCACCCCTCAATGCATATCTATTTTACCCCTCATGAGAAAATTTTCATTTTTCTGGCAAATATATTTATTTATTTTGTGATGTCCTCTTAAATTTGGCATATAAAATTCATAAATAAAATTGGAAGATAAGTAGGTCATTTTCAGGAATGGTCCAGTAACCCCCCTATATTCTTTAGAGAGAATTCTAGAAAATTCTTCCTTCAGGATAACTATTCTAGAATTTCCATTTTTTCCCTTTATGGATTATATGATGTTTTATTTGCTTTTTCATCTATAATTACTGATATTTTCACAAGTTTACTGTTCTAGAAAGGTTACTTCATGTTACTTTACAACTTTCTTACAGTAATCAAGTCATAATATAATTTAGGTGAGTGATTAATGATTATATTATATTATTATTAAGACTAACAGGTGGTAAAACTTTTTCCCTCAGAATTATGGCAAAACCAGAAACAAGTGTGAAGTCTGGTTGGTCGGACAAGTGCTGGAAGAGGGTTTTTCTGAGAAGCAGCTTCCAACTAACAGTGATGTCCTTAAACGTCTTTTTTATCACATTAAGGTGGGAAAGCAAAATGTCTCTGTAGCTTGCGCAACTGTAGCCAACGAAGTTATTGCTATGTGGGAAAAAGCCTCCTTAATTACATCCCACAAGCCTTATATTGTCTCAAAGCTTAAAAGGCTTTACAATAAGCATGAAGGGCTAGTCAAGAACCGAACTCGACGAACTCCTACCCAAGAGAAGAATGAAGCAGAATTTTTCACCAGCTTAAAGAAGCTTTTCGATGTAGCTCATTCAGAAGTGGAAACAGAAATAAAATTGCAGGAGGATAAAGATTTTCTTAAGGATCAAAGGAATGATCGGAAAATGATTATGGGTCCAGAAGACAAGGAGTTTTCAAGAAAGGCAAAAGCACGACAGATAAGCATGGAAAGAATGGAAAAACTTCGCAGGAAATCAAAGGAAGAAATGAGGCAATTGACAAAGGTTGTGGATCTCAACCAATGTGAAAATTCAGGTTCAGGAGGAAGTGAAGAATCATCTGGTGATGAATTGTTCTACAGAACACTCTCATCATCATCTTCAAAAAAGGAGAAGCTTGAACCAGGTGTAATTGTTAGGGATAAAAAGTTCTTGGCTGCTCTGGACCGCACTGGAACATCTGCAAGAGCTGCTATGCACATTGTGGCACCTGCCCTTTCAGCTGCTGGAGTGGAAATTGAAGAGATCACACTTTCATCATCCTCTATCTACAGGTCTCGGCGATCAACACGGATGCAGATGGGAGAAGACATTAAAGCCAGTTTCCAACCAAATACCCCTTTAATAATTCATTTTGATGGAAAGCTTCTTCCATCCATGCATGGGGGTAAGATTGATGTAATGCCCATTGTTGTGACTGGTGCAGGCGAATTAGAAAAATTACTGTCTATTCCAAAGCTTATTTCTGGAACGGGAGAAGAAATGGGGAGAGCAGTTTTAGATGTCTTGAAGCAATGGCCACAAGTAAATGAGTGGGTAGCAGGCCTTTGTTTTGATACTACTGCAAGCAATACAGGTATCCATGCTGGGGCTTGTACCATCATCCAAAAGGCCCTTCAGAGATCACTCCTTTTTCTGGCATGCCGCCACCATATCCACGAGCTTCTTATCACTGCAGTTTTTGACATGTTTTTCTCTTCTTCGGGTCCACAAATTCCCTTATTCAATCGATTCAGAGATTGTTGGGATAACATTGATCAGCAGAATTACAAGCCCTATGAACCCAATGATCTCACCTCAGAATCTTTAGATCATTGGATCTTGAAGCACAGAGACAAGCTTATTTCTTTCATCAACTCCAAACTTCAAGAGGGCCACACTCGAGGTGACTACAGGGAATACTTAGAACTTGCACTTATCTTCCTTGGTTGTCCAATGCCTAAAACAAATAAAGGCTCCGATAGCAGATTCCACTACCCAGGAGCTTACAGCAGAGCTAGATGGATGGGAAAGGGCATCTATTCCTTAAAAATTTACTTATTTAGGAACCAATTCCTTCTCACCCTCATGAAAAACAAGCTCTGATACGAATAAACGCCTTTTCAGTGACAGTTTATCTTCAAGCTTGGTATACATCTCCAGTTGGAATTGATGCTCCAGCAAATGATTTGGCCCTCCTCAAGATGCTACATATCTACAAGATCCAGGTTGATAAGGAAGTGGGTGCTACAGCCCTCAAAAAACTTCAGAACCATGGTTGGTACTTGAGTGAGGATCTTGTAGGATTTGGCTTTTTCTCAAACCTCGTGACTGAAGATGATAAGGTTCTAATGCTCCACAACCTTCACCACGCGCCTCCTCGAAAAGTGAGGGCAAGAAAGGTGGACCCCCGAATGTTGCAAAACCCGAATGACTTAAAGATTACCAGTTTTGTCACAACTCAAACACAAGACTTCTTCAAGTGTTTGAAAATAGAAATTCCCAAGAAACTTGAAGACATTGAGGAGCACCGTAATCGGGTCATGGCAGTCAAAGTAATCAACGACTGTGCTGAACGAGGAGTCAAACTGGCTACAGAGTTTAATGAGAAGCTCACAAAGAGTGAGGAAGAGAGACAACTGGCCTTTCAAATCATTGAAAATCAGAGAAAGGAGGTCCCTCAGCCACTGAAATCCCAATATTCTTAATCAATATGTCTTAAATAGAATTTAAGTCGCTTTGTTTTAAAACATATTTTTTGTTCAGTCTTATATTTGCTCTAATTATCCATTAATTAAAAGAAGTGCCATCTGAGGGGTGCCTTTTTATCATTCAAATAAAATGATATTTTGTCTATTTGTTTTTCTTCCTTTATATAAAAAAATAAAAGTGTGTGCGTTTATCAAAATTCAATTTGAAAAATTACCATATAATCGTGAAACGGTCTAACACACAGTGTGTCCATAAAGTCACGCATCAGAGGAAAATACATTTATGTTGTTTATTTATTTTGTTTTATTTATTTGTTCGAAATGATTTCCACCAATCTCAAAACATGTTTGTAAACGAAAAAACAGGTTTCTTTGAATGTTCCTCAACATATTTAGCCTGATGGAGACATAAATAAATAGGCATTGCTTATGTTTCTATGATGCATGACTTTATGGACACCCTGTGTGTGTGTGTGTGTGTGTATATATATATATATATATATATAGACGCTATTCTGCGAAAGCGTTTCAATAAATAAAATTTATCATATAAAACGTATAACGTATACAAATTTTTATAAGATTTGAGACTTGAATTTCTCGCCACACGACCATCAATGCGTTTGTTCGAGTAGAAACGAGACTATTCCCATTGAAATCTCTTTTGCAGAAGTCAGCAGAAGGAGACTTGCAGGAGAATTCGCGTATGAACCATGAATATTTGAAAGGAAGGGGCGAAAATAAAAACTCAAAATACATAAATACTGTACAGTTAAATAAATAAATCTTTTTCGTACGTTTATTGCAGTTTTAAACGAATTTAATACTGTGCGTTTTTATATTTAATTAACAGTGAAAAAATTCAGTTAACGTGAGAATATTTTCAAAATCAGTGTATAAGGGGCACGAGTAATATATATATTACTGGCCAAAATTCTGGACACTTTCTCATTTTTCGTGATTTCTTTTATTAAAGTCGAGTATGGTTAATTGAATTCTAATTTTAATTTTTTTTGGTAGAAAAAGTGTTTATTAGGCATTCCTTATACGATTAAGCATAATTTTATAAAAAATAAGCTGGAATATACGTACAAACAATGAAAAGGTATACGTCATTGGAAGTATTGCCTCAGTCCATGTGTCAATTGTAATGATCAATCGGCGATAAGTCACGCTATTTCACGTAGCCAATCAGCATCAAATCACGCCACTTATGATGAACAATCAGAAAACAGTAATTTGGCAGCTGCATTTCATTGTGTTATTGTTAAGTTGCCGCGCGAATAACAAAGTCTCCTTCTCCTCTTTATCCCTTCATATTACTGTCACTGTTGGCCATGTCCCCTCATATTAGGAAACACTGGACACCATCTAAGCGAAGAAAAGCTGTAACCCTTCGAGAAGAAGGTTACACATTTGAACAAATAGCCAAAAGACTCACAGATGGGGCAACAAAATCTGGAGTAAAAAAAAGGTTTGCCAACGCTTTCAAGATCTTGGTATAGTCAAAACTGCCAAAAGAACTGGAAGAAGAAGTAAGACAAGTGAACAGGACAACAGGCGTATTGTTAGATTATCCCTAACTGATCGTCGGAGGACATCAAAGGAAATAATGCATATATTAGAAACAAGTGGTGTTAGCATAAGTGACAGAATTGTAAGGTGTAGGCTTTTTGACAGTGGACTTAAAGCAAGAATACCTAGAAAGAAACCATACCTGAATGCAGTTCAGAGAAGGAAACGCCTTCTGTGGGCAAGAGAACACAAAGGATGAACATTAGAAGACTGGTACAATGTAATATGGAATGATGAAACAAAGATTGAAGTGAAAGAGTGAAATGTGTGCGACGCAGACTAGCAACTATGAAGCATCCTATCAGCGTTATGGTGTGGGAATGCATGTATGGATGGGGTGTTGGACGCATTCAAATTATAAATGGAATTTTGAATGCTAAAAAATACCAAGAAGATATTTTGGAAAAGAAGTTACTCCCCTCAATTCAGGATATGTTCCCACACAATTCAGATGGAGCAATCTTTCAGCAAGACAGTGCTCCTTGTCACACAGCAAAATCAAGTATGAAATGGCTTAAAGACCATAAAACCAAAGTGTTACAATGGCCTGGCAATATTCCAGACCTTAATCCCATCGAAAATTTGTGATCAAAACTCAAGAAACTGGTAGCAAAGTATAATCCAAGCAACAAAATGGAGTTGATTGAATCTATCATGAAGGCCTGGTTCAGAATCATCAACCCAGATGATTTAAAGCATCTAATTGATTCAGTGCCAAGAAGAATCGATGCAGTCATCAAAGCAAAAGGTTATCCAACTAAATACTACCATAAAATATGTTTTTATATATCTGTACTTTCTGAATAAAAATATGATTTTAGCTTGTTTTTTATATACCTATGTGTTTTAGTTCAAGAAAATGTCATAGTAACTGTTTGATTGAAACAAAAATATTTATCTTCATATAAAATATATTAAAGAACATTAAAATATGCCTAAAAATTCAATACTAAATAGTTTATGCGCAGCAAAGATCAGAAAAGCGAAATGGTCTGTCTCTCTATAAAAAGTGTCCAGAATTTTGGCCACTAGTGTATAATAAAGTTTGTTTAAAACGTATCCGGACTGATGCGATTATAGACAGAATATGGTACTTACAGAGGAAGTGTTCCTAGTGAGGGGGAACAGAACGTTATGTCTGGGGAGGAGTTTGAGCATCCTGCTTGATGTGGTATGTGTGTATGTTCTTCTGTATTGTTAAGAATGAAGAGGCTGTTTAGTTGTGTGGCTATGTTGGCGCCTCTGGTGTTGCTTTGGTTGTGCAGGTACCAACTAGTGTCTTTAGCATTAAAGTCTCCTCCTAAGATGACATTAGTGAGAGAGGCCAGATTATGTAACTGCGGATTGTAATTGGCTGGCACCTGAGGTGAACTATCTGGTGGGATGTAAATGTTGATTAGTGTGGTGTTGTGTTTTGCGCGTGTTTTAATGTTAACTGCCTGTATTTCTAACGTGTTATCTGCTTGGATTGTGTTTGTAATGTTTTGGATGGCATCAGTGTAGCTAATGCTTTTATGTATGTAAGTGATGAGTCCACCCCCGTTACTCCCAGTACGATCTTGACGGATCGCCGTGAAGTCAGAGATGGTGGGTGTTTTGGGTGTGTGTTTCAATTTTGTTTCTTGTATAAGTGCTATGTGAATGTTTTATTTGTGTACGAATTCCCTAAGCTGCATGATTTTGTTTGTGAGGCCATCTACGTTGTACTGTAATATGTTAATATTATACTTCTGTATGAGTCTCATGGTGCTATTGTGTCTATGTCTTTGTGTATGGTGACATGTGTAAGTTGTAGTGGGGCCTGGATTAGTCTTAATGTCGCTGGAGAGTAAGAGTAGTCCGGGGAGCACGCAATTGCCCTCACTAGCAACACATACACACCGGAGAACAGAAAAACAATTGTCATCAGACCACCTGCCCATCATCATTACAACACGTTCTACACTCTGCCCCAACAGCCTTCGGCACACTTACAGAAATTACAAGAAAGTTGATTGGAAACAGTTGAAAATACAGACTGAAGAACAATTCACCACATTAAACAGCACACCCATCATAAACATCAATACAACACTCAAAACATTTAATCAGATCATCAATAATGCAAACAAATACATACTCGAGGGCAACATTAGGAAATACAACCCAAATTACACTAGAGAAATAGCCCACCTCGTAAAACCTCAAATATAACACACAAACACCACACACACAGGAACATAAAACAGCAGATACAACAGCTCAACACAGAAATAAACAACAAACTCAAAGAAAAACAAACCGAAAAATTTAGGGAATTCATAACAACACTAAACCACTCCACAGATACATCCAGGCTATACAAGACTATAAACAGCGTTACCCACTCTAACAGCGGCATTCACACCTCACACGCGGCTATCTGTCGCAGCCAAAATAATATCCCAACATATACAGTTATACACAACAAGCTTACATTCTAGTTAATCACTACGCAAAGATAAGTCACTTAAACAAGAGACAACAACCAGAAACACGCAGACAGACAAACAGCCAGGCACAAAAAAAACCTACAGACTCGACACGACCATTACACCCTTCAATACAGACCAGACCACCAAGATCATCAAAAACATTAAGAATTCGAAGGCTACTGGACCAGACAACATATCTAACATACACCTTAAACACTTGGGCCCACAAGGAATACTAGCTCTCACAAATATCAGTATATATTCATACCAACACTGTATTATTCCTGACATATGGAAACAAGGTAAAATGATTACACTACTCAAACCAAACAAAAATCCAACAGAACCAGCTTCCTATAGACCCATTACTTTACTATGCACACCTTCCAAAGTAACAGAAAGACTAATCTTACAAATCACCAACCCACACATACCACTATCGCATACTCAACATAGATTCAGACCTCACCACTCAACCACGACATTACTCGCTAACCTTACGCAGCACATCATGGATGGCATCAACTCCAGACGACCAGCTGAACGTACACTATTAGCAACAATAAACATTAGTAAAGCATTTGATGCTATCCCACGCTTCCCTCTCATAAACAAAATACTCAACACAAACATGCACAATAACACCAAAAGATGGCTGAGCAACTATCTTTCAGGAAGATACATGTCACATTTAATGGCAAGTCATCCAAAAACAAGTTTTTTTCCGAACGGGTTCTCTCAAGGCTCTGTTCTCTCACCAACACTGTTCAACTTATGCATGCATGACATTCCAACACCCATAGATAACAAGCTTACCTTAGCATCATATGCAGATGACATCACTCAACATCCACCCACAACAACATCGACACCGCTACAAATAACCTACAAACATACATAAACAGTATACAAGACTGGCTCACACACAATAGACTCAAAGTAGCGCCCACAAAATCAACCATCACCTTGCTTACAAGCAACACAAAAGAACACCAGATAACTCCACAGCTTACACTAAACAACACCAACATTCCTCACACTCACAGGACCAAAATACTTGGGGTCACATACAACACATCATTATCTTTTACAAACCACATTCGGGACATTAAAAACAAATGTACGTCAAGACTTAACACGCGCTTAGGGTACTTACAGGCACAAACTTTGGACACCAGCAAGAAACAACATCACTCATATACAAACAATATATTCGCTCAGTTATGGACTCTGCTAGCCCATGCTGGGCACCCATTATCTTAAACACACACATAAACACCTTACAGACAATACAAAACAACACACTTTGTATCATTACAGGATGCACTCAAACAACACCAATAGAACACATGCACACAGAAACCAAAATACTGAAAGTTAGGGAACATTTAAACATGAGGGGAACACAATTCATGGCAGCAGCGACAACTAACCCACAACACCCTTGCCACTACATGTACACTCGTGCACCGACACCTTGCACCATTAAGGTAACACCCACCAGAGAGACATTATAACCAAATACTCCATTCCATACCACGCCCCACAGACATCACACAATACAGAAAACACATATACACACACCTAACCCACAAAGCACTGACACGACTCGGTCCAAATGCGGTCCGAGGTGCGAAGCCGTCACCCATTAACAGGTCAGAGATCAGCCTGACCAGATCGGATCGAGTTAACTTAGTACGATTCCGATGTGAACATCACCCCAACTTACAGACATATAAACACAGACTAGACAACTCCACAGACGACACCTGCCACCTGTGCCAGGACACACCACAAACAATTGAACACATTATGACAAACTGTACCGCTCTAGCACAACAACGGATACAACACAACATCACCAGTGCGCTGAAGCTCTGGTCCACTCCCAAGAGGGCGATCGGTTACCTGCGTGCTGCCGGCTTGCTCGATCAGGGTGAGCTGATCGGCTAAACAACAACAACAAGGGAAGTTTAATCTCCCTCAAAGTACGCTCCTTCTAAAGCCACACACTTTGCCCAACGATCCTGCGACTCTTGAAAACATTTTTCGAGAGCACTTTTCGGATTGGCCAAAAGCTGCTCCGTCGAATTTCTTTTAATAGTTTCAACATCATCGAATCGGTGTCCTTTCAGGGTTTGTTTGAGCTTCGTAAACAAAAAAAAAAGTTGCATGGAGCCAAATCCGGCGGGGGGGGGGGGGCCTTAGCGTTTATGGCCAAAAATTACTGGGCAAATTGCGACGAGTGAGATGGCGCGTTGTCGTGATGAATCATCCATTCTCCGGACTCCCACTTCTGCAGCCATTTCCTTCGAACTGCTTCACGTAGACGTCTCAAAACTTCAGTGTAAAATTTCTTCTTGACTGTTTGTCCCTGTGGAGCATGTTCATCGTGCACATCTTCACAGTAAAAAAAAAACTTGGTATTCTCCGGCATCGTAAGAAATCACCGCGAAACAAAACACATTTAACTTTATCGGTTCACCACAGTGGACTGATGCTACACAATGAAGTGCAACCCTCTCAGTCAATTTGTCTCGACATGCAGAGACATGTTTATTACAGTCATAACTCCAAACGTGACCTTGTTCTAAAAATAAACACCCTGTCCGGATACCTTTTGAACAGACCTCGTGTATATACAGTGTGTGTGTGTATGTATATATATATTATATATATATATATAATATATAGAGAGAGAGAGAGAGAGAGAGAGAGAGAGGAGAGAGAGAGAGAGAGAGTTTTCATATGTCTGGTAATATTGGAAATACGTAGAAAGAGTAATAAGAGTACAACTTCATGACAATGTTTTATTTTCAACATACTATTACAGAAAGTGTTCCAACTGTTTCACTCTGAACTTCAAGACCACTTCGTTACTCGTAAGTGGCAAACTCTCTGAACACTTCTGATTGTTTCAGCAGAAATTCGCTGCAATTCCAGTTTTATCTTAACTTTGGCATTCCCAATTGTTCCTAGTCTGTCTATGTAGACAAAAAAACAGCAAATAACTGAAACAAAAAACCCAAACAAAAACAAAAAAAAAAAAAAAACATAAAAAAAGCTGTCTCCAGACATATGAAACACTTATATATTATACTTGTATTTCTATACGATTACTAATGATTTTGTTATATCTTTATTACTGAATAATAATTCTGTATTTCAATCGCAATATATATATATATATTTCATTTGTTATACTTTCATTTCAGCTGAGAGTATTTTTTCTTTGGTATTAAACGATTTAATTGCTTCTTTCTTGAATACTAACTAGCTTGCAGGTAGGAAATAAAATGAAAATAACATATATATATATACGCGAAGTTAAGCGACATTGGTCTGGGTAGTAGTTGGATGGGAGACCGTCCTCCGCGCCCAGATTATGTAGCGACCCGTGGTTCGGATCCCACGTAAAGCTGTAGGTCCCCTCCGTCATATGACCTTAGATGTTGCGAAGGAGGTTAACAACCTCAATAAAAAAAAAATATATATATATATATATATATATATTACAGTCAAAGTGCGTTACCAGCCATTTCATGTAATGGCTGAACCTTTTAGTCATTTCGCGAAATGGCTCTTTCACTTGGTCATTTCGCGAAATGACTAAATCTTCAGCCATTACGCGAAATGGCTGAAATTCCACCTTGGTCATTTCGTGAAATGGCTAAAATGACTTTTAATCATGAATTCATAGAAATAACAAACATCACAATAAAATTGGAAACCTTCATTTAACTAACTAAATCTGCTAAAACAACATACATACATCCACAGGTCTGTTCAAATAAGTGAGAAACACTTCAAATACACATGAAATTATTATGAACACATTTGAACATTTGAACACATTTGAATTTGAATTTTCAATATACTAACAGGCCTTCAATGTTATTCCGATGTCCGCCAATGAAGGCCCGGTTGGTCAACTGTATGCCCTTGACAATTGGTTAGGTTAAGTCGTGTTATTTTCGTTAAAACTAACGAAAATAACACGACTTAACCTAACCAATTGTCAAGGGCATACAGTTGACCTAACTGGGCATACAGTTGACCTAACCGGGCAAATGATCTTGTACGAAATGACCAAGGTGGTATTTCAGCCATTTCGCGTAATGGCTGAAGATTTCAGTGATTTCGCGAAATGTCCAAGTGAAACAGCCATTTCGCGAAATGACTAAAAGTTTCAGCCATTACTCGAATGGCTGGTTACACACTTTGACTGTAACATATGTATGTCGTTGTAGTTCGGTACGTCGTTCTTTCTTCATACGAAGGTCAAGCTGGCGGCCCCGCCTCTAGGGCTGGCCTGGTGGAGGAGCGAGTTGCACACCTGACTCATCAAGCACCGTCCTGAGCCAAGCATCTAGTCTTCTTTTGAAAATTTCAACTATGACCCCTGTGACGTTCCTGATCTCTTTCGGAAGCTGGTTCAATAGTCTTGACCCCCTGACAACCAAGCTATTTTCTTTTAGAGATGAGGGTCCTTTGTCTGGCCTTTAGTTTGGGAACACTACACACTCTAGCTTTCCTATTTTCCACTGTTTTTTGGGAGGTAATTAGGTTCAGTTTGAGGTTAGGTACCAGTTTTTTCTATTATTTTCCACGTGTAATTGTGGTGTATCTTTCTCTTATTCTTTCCTGTGAATATAGATTTAATTTCCGAAGTCTTCCCAGTGGTTGAGTTCTTTGTAGCCATTAATCTCGGCTATGATTAATGGCTGTCATTAATCTCGTGTCCTTGTTTTCCTTTTCGCAGAGCTATAGAAGTATTTTGGATTTTTCTTTATTACTTCTAGCGCATTTTTCCTCTTCCCTCTCTGCATGGCCCTTAATTAGGGCTTGTATTTCCTATCGATTCTATCCAGTTTTTCTTATAGTAATTTTCTGGTATTGCTGTCTGTGCAAGTAATTGACTTCGAAGCTACTCTCTTTCTTTTGCAGAATATTGTCCGATTTTACCTCGAAAAAATTTCTCTTTCCTTTTGGAACATATTTTTCTAAATTGTTTTATCCTCTAAAACTGTTTTCCACTCTATTTGGGCCATGTAGGATCTGATTTCTTTCTTGGAGTTTAGGTTAAAAATTTCAAATTTGGTTTTCTTCAGTATGAGCGTTTTCTTTTCAGGTTGTCGCCATATTAGTTGATATCTCGATTATGTTGTGGTCTGAGATAATAGTTGGGGGTTATTTTTATATCATCAATTAAGTTGGTGGTGTTCGTGAATACCAGAGTTAGGCACTTATTTTTTCTGGTGTTATCTGTTATCTCTTGTGTTAACATAAATTTGTTTGTTAAAGTTATCAAAACTTTTGCTTGTTCCTGCTCTTCTCTTGTGAGTTGTGACCCCCTTGTCCTATTATATTATAATATTAGTATTATATTGGGGGATGGGGAATTTAAGAACTCCATTACGCTTCTGATATCAGAATGACATCCGAGAATTTTGCAGTTGGAGTGTTCGAAGTCTGTAGATGACTATTAGTATCACGTTTAGTTTCTCTAAAGGCTGCATGAAACTGGTTAATTTACTTATTATTGTTTTCTGCCATATGACTCTTAAGTATGTCTTAAGTATGTCTTAAGTATGCCTTAAATACGTGAAATGAATGAATGATGCAAACCACAAGGAAAAAGAAAAATAATTCCAAGGTCTTTCGTGTATTCAGAAGTACACCTCGTCAGGGAATGTCATTCCATGACAAGGTGTACTTCTGAATATACCAAAGGCCTTGGAATCATTTTTCTTTTTCTTTGTGGGTTTTGCATCATATATATATATATATATATATATATATATATATATATATATATATATATACAGGGTGGGAGGAAAGTCTTTAAGGACTTTATACATACAAATAATTTGTTAATATAAATAAATTCCAATGATATCGCTGCAGTGTATGCGATACAAATGACCCTAGGCCAGAACAGGAAAGGCCTAGACTCCAGCTCCAGTCAGTGCTATGTCAGTAAGGATGGAATACAGCAATGAAGAAAACGTGTATCTTGCTTGTATCGTGTGCTATTTCTTATAATAATTGTAAAGAAAGTTTCCGTTTATTTCAAGAAAAATATAATAAACCCACCAAATGCAACCATTCTTCGATACTGGAAGCTCAAACGTTTGGAAACAGGAAGCATGGTAAAAGATCGTCCAAGAAGCGAAAGGGGAGTAACGGCGACAGGAGACAACAACAAAGAAAATGTCCTCGCCTCTTTTCAAGTCGATCCAAGAACGTCAACGAGAAGAGTCGCACTGGAATTGGGTATTTCCAAATTTTCAGTAGCAAAATATTGAAATCACAGGGGTACCATGATTACAAACCCATTTACTCTCAGCTCATAATACGACGATGATTCTGATAGACGGCTGTAGTTTGCTGAAACAATGAGACAAAAGTTCAACAGTGATCCAGATTAGCTTCGAAAGGTCAATTTTCAGGTGAATGTGTCTTCGGTTTAACGTAAAGGAATCAAACACAATGTTCACTAGTGGGCGAAAAAACCTAAAATACGATTGGGTAACCCTTAAAACTGCTACACTAAAAGTTTGAGCGTTGGCAAGAATTGGCTTTATGAACATGATGAAGCGCCGCCATATTACTCTGCAGCTGCCCGTGAGATTCTGGATACGAACGTTGAAGGAGTTGGCTTGGACGGCGAGGTCTCATCGAGTGGCCAGCCAGATCACCTGATTTAACCTATGTGATTTCTAGCTTTGGGCTTATTTGCGTGACAAACTCTACACTCGTGGTTTCATCTATCCAAATGTGAATGCCCTTGGCTGCAGAATAGATGAACAACTGAAAGGGATCCCACTCAATATGTTCAGAAGAACAATGAAGAGTTTCACAGAGAGAATCCACAAATGTATCAGCGGACGGAGAACTCTTTGAAGATTAAATTATGATTTAACAAAATATTTGTATGAATAAAATTCTTATGGACTTTTTGTTTGATTTGTTTCATCATTTGAACACTTATCTGTATAATGTTGTTAACTAAGAGTTGTAGTATAAAATCCTTAAAGACTTTTCTCTCACCCTATATATATATATATATATTTTTTTTTTTATATATATTTTTTTTTTTCCAGGATGCCGTGCGAAAAGTCAGGATTACTCTTACCAATTAGCTCGTGATAAGAGCCTCATAAACGGGCATACGTTTTCCTTCTCCTTTCCTCATTTTCTCAGCATCTTCTCCCTCTCCTTTCCCCATTTTCTCATCATCTTCTCCCTCCCCCTACCCCATTTCCCTCTGCTTGGATACCAAGATACTACTGGACCAATTAATTTTACAGCGAAGCATACATAGTGTTTATATACACGGTGTCCCAGAAGTCTGGACTCATAGGAAAATGGACATTATATTTTTAAAGTGAAACAAACACATTTCTAATGTCAATTTTATGTATTTCAGGAAAGAAAATACCTTGATGGCTCAGTATACCAATCAAGAGGTGGAACTGGTATTG